>CM070517.1:22714206-22861296 GCA_036346375.1 Guadua angustifolia
TTTTGTTTCGTTAAAGAGTTGGTTGTTTTGAACATAACAATGAGGGGTTTGCTCTCTTTTTTTTCTTTTGTCTCGATAACTAGATAATTAAGATAATAGTGGTCAGTAATGGAGCAGCAAGAGTGATATAAAAAGCTTACTTATCTCTCGTTTCGTTTTATAAGACTTATTTTTTGAATGATTTTATTTATAAATATAAAGCTTGTATGTAAATTTAACGAGATCTTTCTTTCTATACATCTATTTATTCTCTCTCAACCATGTGCATTTATTCATTACTATCCACACAAAGTATATCTTTTATCTTTCAAGATAATTAAGTGAGGGTATTTAAGTTATTTTCTCATACCTTTTTTGATTTCAACACAATTTTAATCATTATGCAAACTCAAAATACGCCTTATAAAAATAAACAAAGTGAGTACTACTTTCATCCTGCAATAGAAGGCCATAGCCCCTTATACGCATGTACCAATGAGTCATTAAATCTAAGAAAAAGTTAACGCTATTGGACCATATATGTCCCTATTAAATGACATCCACTTTTTTATATTAAATACGGGTATGTGGTCAAAATATTATACTAATAATTACATCTTTGATCTCTATAATGGTCTTAAATTGTGAGACCACATTTCCTAAAAATAAAGGCTTCTTACAAGCGTCGGTGGATAACCAAGGCAGCACTGATATAGGAGCAAGAGTGACAGGACAGCGAGAAGTGGTAGCTCCAAATGTTTTGTGAGAAGGGTGACGGTTCTGGCAGTTGTGATCAAGGTTAAAATCGTTAAAAACTGCGGTTTTCGACCTTATCGTTTCGGTTCGAGATTCAAAACCACTCAGTAAATCATTCTAATAAAAAAATTGAAAAAATTTATGTATGCGGTTTTTCGTAAAAAACCGTGAGTTTCGTTGAAAACCGCTTAAAAACCGTTTTTAAATAATATTCAACTGGTCGGGTTGGTTTTTTCGTGAAAATCGAGCGGTTTTTCGATTTTTTTCAAAAAAAAATTCAATTTTTTTTTATTTTTCAACCCTTTGGTTTTTTATACTTTTTGAGCGGTTTTTATGAAAACCGTACCGCGAAAACTGAACCGGTTTACACAATACGGTTTTGTTAACCTTGGTTGTGACCAATCTGAATGTTCTTTTACCCACCGTTGTCATGGCAACCTTGTAAGCTTTGGATGACAACACCGTAGTGACGGCACTTGAGGTGAGGGCTGGGTTGTCTATTTGGTTGGGAAATGGTCTGTTTAGTTTAATAACAAATTTGTCTCACTAAATTTTACTAAAATTTGGTATTGTCAAAATTTAGTTACTAAATTAGTTACCAATCTTTTGGCTAAAGATTGGTAAAAAAATGAACTAAAGAATTAAGGGAGAAGAGAATCTTGCTAAAATTTAGTAGCAAACTAAATACTTACCAAATTTAACCAATACTACTAAAATTTGATAAAGCAAATATTAGTAACCATTGAAAGTAAACCAAACAGGCCAAAATTCCAAACCAAATATGGGATGATGTTGGACATTATTTCAAGTGCAAGGTGAACATGTAGATATGAGATGATGTTGGACACAGCTCAATCACATGTCCAATTTTTTAAGTCAGATCAAATAATATCATTATTTTGCATATGATTGACTCCTAGTTCCTACAATATAGATAGAGAAACGTGAAAATAATAATGCTCTCAAGTCTACCAAGGCACAGCTCATTCCTGTTCGTTGCCGCACATGAACCAGAATGTTTGTGCTAAAAGAGAAACTTCGGATGCCAAACATGTCAGCCGTAGCAACGTCAATACATACTACTACATCAGTGTATCTTTACTACTTAAAAAAATACTGGTTATTGTTAAATAGGGTGGCTCATGCCTATCTTTTCAGGATTTGAAAAATTATGCTAACATATTTGTTTTGGAGACTAATTAGAGAGGCTATATAAACCTAGTAGATGGTTATAGAGAACCCAATCCAAGCAACCAAAAAGCCATAAGTCAACTCCTCCAAATCAAGAGATGCACGAGAGGATTAGATGCTATGTTATTTTTTAACACTATAATCTTATATAGGGCAATGATCCAAAGGTCCTAAAAGATTCGAGAGGTTGTGAGAGAGCAACAATTCTTGTACTCTTTTGAAATTATTCCTAAAAAATTTGTGGTCGTCTTTGCCAAATCATTCTCTCTCGTCGTGGTTAGTTCAACATCGTTACTTTGGTTCTCTCTTCGTTCTTGAAATCGTACACGCTCATGCGATATCTCACAAAACTCTTATCCGATCTAGGGGCTGTTGCGCATAAGGAGTATCAGAGTGTAATAAGTGGTACCAGAGCCAAGACCAGATTAATCAGATTTGTAAGAAGGTCAGTAAAGCGTTAGGTGGAACAAAATCAAGATCGATGTTAATGATGTAGAATCAAAGAGAGAAATTTGATGACGAGAGAATTTCAACGTGTGACAATATGTGGTGAAGGATATCCTTATTTAGTAAGAATTAATTGTTGTCTTGAAGGGGGTAAACTGAAAAAGACACGCACTGAAGGCTGGAAGGTGATGAAGCGGAAGACTGTTAGAACAATCCGTTTGTATCTCTCCGATGAGATAAAATACTTGGTGATTAAGGAGAATTCATCAAAGAAATTATAAAAAGACTTAGAAGAATTATATATGGCGAATTCGCTAACAAACCGGTTGTGCTAAAACGACAACTATACATATTATGCATGGAGGAAGGTACACGGTTCGTTGAACATCTCAATATCTTCGACAAGGTTATCACGCAGCTGATTAGTATGAATGAGAAAATTAAGGAGAACGATAAAATCATCATACTAGTACTATCTATACCACCACCATAGGAGTAATTAGTGATGAATATTTTCATCGGAAAAGTACTCTTATCTTTAACGAGGCTGTTGCATATCTATTAGAAGCAGAGTCTTTGACAAAACCATCAGAATTTTCATCCTCGGGTGATCAAGTATTGGCTGTAGTAGGTGTTGTAGATAAAGAAAAAGTTACAAGAAGAAGGGCAAGAGTAAGAGCTCACATATATGTTATCTATGTTATGAAAAAGGTCATATAATAAAGAATTATCCTAGTTTGAAGTAAATAAAGGGTGCGTGCTCAATAGCAGTAGAAAAAGATGATTTAGACGTATTTGTCATCAGTCAATCAAGTATTTCTCATGAATGGTGCGAGCTATTGAAAGAAGAAAGACGTGGCGGGACCAACCACAAAGTACTATTGAGCAGGTAGAGCTCAAAGGCAATACAAAACTATATCATAAAGGACTATAAGAATAGAATGTGTGGTTAGCCAAACTATATAAACAAAGGTCTTTCCGATAGAGGGTTCGAATGGCCAAACCCAAACACTAACACACACAAGCGGTGATGTACATGAGTTATGTGGTGAAGGCACTCCCAAAGGTGGGAGGAGAAAAAGAGCCGATTTGGAGCGAGTTTTTAAGGAGAACGATGACTTCAATGGATAAGCATTAATGTGGAAATTGTTAAATATAGTGACTCATATCTAGCCTTTTACGACTTGAAAATGTGTGCTAGATGAATCCTAATAAGAGTAGAATTGCTGTCTACTTTGGAGGAGAACTAGGGAGACTATATAACCCTAGGGGTGGTCACATAGAACCTAAGCAACCAAGAAGTCACAAGTCAACTCATCCAAAGTAAGAGGTGCACAAAAAGATTAGAGGCTAGATTATACTTTAGCACTAGATTCTTGTATAAAACAATGATTTAAAGGTTCTAAAAAGTTCGAGAGGCTGTGAGAGAGCCACAATGTTTTGTACTCTTCTGAAATTGTGCTTAAAGAATTTGTGGTCTTCTTTGCAAAATCTTTTCTGTCTCGTTGTGGTTGCTTCAACATCGTTACTTATGTTCTCTCTACAAGATTCATCTTTTTCGTTCTTGAGATCATGTATGCGTGTCACTGTACGAATCTGTACAGCACGAGTGTCACTATACGAATATGTTTTTTTTTCTTTTAGCCATAACTTTTTATTCGCAGCTCCTATTGACAAACGGATTTCACCCGTAGATTACTGACGATGGGAGGAACAATCTCTACTATATAAAGTGAGAGTTTTTTCTCACGTCACTTCATCAAAATTACCCACCTTTGCTACTGCTCTTTAATTACCCACCTTTACCTGCACCACTTCATCAAAATTACCCACATTTGCCACTGCTCTTTAATTACCCACCTTTCCCCGCACCACTTCATCAAAATTACTCACCTTTGCCACTGCTCTTTAATTACCCACTTTTGCTACTGCTATTTAATTACTCACTTTTACCATTGTTAGTGCTCTTTGCAAATAAACTTTTTATTGAAAATTGAGTTTCCGTTGCAACGCACAGGCACATGGCTAGTATGATATAAGTTTCACTAATAAAAGTTGTATAAATCAAATTTTACTAGCAAATAAACATCAATTACTACCATATGAACATCAATTTACTACGGATCATATTGCTACTAACATCAGAACATGGCCAACTAATTAATAAATGTGTTTACTAGTTTGTACACGAATCTGTTTTTTTAGCAATAATTTTTATTTGCAGCTCCGATTGACGAACGAATTTCATCAGTAGATTACTGACGACGAGAGGAACAATATGATATAAGTCTCACCAATAAACATCATATAAATCAAATTTTACTACCAAATGAATATCTAATTACTTAATGTATTGTAAGATTTTACTACCGCACGGACTCCATATGCTGATTTACTATATATATATATATATATATATATATATAGGAAAATGATTACATACTCCTTGGTGTATGTACTCCCACTTCTAATATACCATTTAAATGATGTTGTTATACCTCTTTATCTTTTGAGTATACTCTATCTTGATTATAAGATACTCCAAAGTGAGTTTCATGAAAAATTTCATTAAAATCCACCCTTTATAGCATAATTTGTTTACATATTCCTTATACATACGGAAAAGGGTATGTAGCAAAAAAATTAAGGGTCGATGAAATTTTGTAATTATGTTGTATTGGAGTATCTTAGAATTATTATTGAGTATACGAAAGTGATAAAGGAGTATAAAATATTTATTTAAGTGGTATATTAGAGGTGGGACTATATATATATATATATATATATATATATATATATATATATATATATATATATATATATATATATATATATATATATATATATATATATATATGGTTTCATATGTGGTGCAAACCACCCTTACGGTGAAAACTCCGTGAAAACCACCTGTAAAAGTTTTGAAAAATTCTCAAAAAATTACCATATGTAGGGGAGGTGAGCCTCTACAATTCTGCAAAATTTGAAGATGAAACTCAATTGCATTTGAAAGATATGAAAAAGACAAACAGTAAAATAAATAGTGCTAAACAGTAAAAAAATACTATTCATGCTGAATATGTATATATATATATATATATATTACTATCATGCCATATGATTCAGTAGCATGTAGAATCTGTGCAGTAGTAAATCTCACAGCATACTGATTTTGTGGTGCGTGGAGTCTGCTGCAGCTGAGCACGGCGATGCTGTTAGGTTTTGTCCAGATCAGCACGCATGCGAGCGGCGTGCAGTATATGATCTTGACGATCAGAATCGATCAGTTCCAATCAGAACGGAATACGTGCATACATTACCAATCCATGACAACAAAAAAAAGCCTTCCTTTCGTTCACGAATACTAGTCAGGGTACTAGGAGACGAACCCAAACTCACGAGCAATCATAAATAGGGCGCTGCTGCTGAACGTGCGTGATACAGAAAAGGCATCAACGGTTTCCAACCAAGACAGTAACAGTATTACCCCACCATATAATATTGACTCACGCTAAATAATCAGCACATGCAATACCATTCATAACATACATAGCACCACTAGTTAGCCACCAAACTCTATCAACACCAAAAAGAAAAAGAAGAATAAGTAGTTCTTAGTCATTTTACTTTCTATTGACATATTTTACTATCCGTATAGATAGGTCTTACTATCAATATGTATAGATTTTACTATTAAGCAGAGGTTATCTATAGAAGGCAGGGTAGGGCACCAATGATCGAGCTACGGATGAGTGAGACGTCCGTGGACAAACGAACAGTAGCCAAAAAGCATAAGCTACACTGCACCGCCAAGTATCCAAATCAAGCAAACTGATCGTGCTAGCTAGTCTGATCGATTCTCCTTCCGTGATCTGATCCAGCTTTCTTAAGTCTGTTGACGAAATATGGTACGGTGCTTGTTCAAATGTTCTTCTAGCTAGTTTGTTGTATGTACAACGAACAACGTAAAAATTCGTTTGCTATATGTACATATAATACTGTGTGTACCTTAATTTGAATTCTTGTTAGAAGTTGCTGTGCTCATACTCTGTTACGACGCACGCCAATTAATGGCTCCCAAATACAATTACATACTTGACCATATACCTGTAAGTTGTCACTACTACGTAATCCACACATCACTATCATCATATTCAGATCGATTCTTAAGTTTTTCAAAAAAACGATTGTGATAAAGTAACTCGGAAAGGTGTTAGTAATAATCGAGATCGGTTACGAGATTATAAGTGATTGTGATGTAGCGACTGGAACATCCGAATCGGTTCTCTCTAAAAGTGATAGTGATGTGCGCATTTCATCATCACTATCGGTTCTTTTCATAGAAGTGATAGTGATGTGCACGATCATCACTATCGGTTCTTTTCATAGAAGTGATAGTGATGTGCACGTGATCATCACAATCACTTCTATGAAAAGAACCGATTCGATGACCGTGCACATCACTATCACTTTTAGTAGAGAACGATTCGATGTGCACATAGTTATCACTATCATTCTTTTTATAGAAGCGATAGTGATGACCGTCTGTACATCACTATCACTTGTTGCACATCACTATCACTTGTTGAAAAGAACCGATTCGATGTATGGCGTACGCACATCAATGATCGCTTTTGAAAAGAACCGATTCGATGTGCCGCTAGGAATTATATACCACTCAAGACTTGAACTCTTCTGCTTTTGCTTTCTGAGAGATTTCTCCGCCACCCGAGAAAATAGCTTATATTGTGTGGTTGGAAGCAATAGTTGGGTGAGAAAATTTGAAGTCCTCATGGGTGGGTATTAAGAGGCAAAATTGAAACCCTATCTTGAGGAGATTCCCTCTTTTGCTCTCTATTGCGGTTTTCTTCAAAATGTGAGCAGCAATTCTTTAAACCCTTCAATTTTGCTCTGTAATTTCAATATGTCAATCAATAAAGTTTAGGTTGCCTTTGGAATTGTGTACGTGCTTTCAGATTTCACACTCTTTATTTGACAAGCGCATATCTATTTAATTTTGTAGTGCGATCTCTGCTTATATATATGGAATTATTATTGCTATCATGTGGTAATCGTTATTAGAGTTTAGGCGGCGTAACCACGTCTCCCGTTCGAGGGTGCTTATTTATAAATATCTTTGAGCGAAGGGCATATTTATAATTAGCGATCTCGAATTGTCCACGTTTTGGACAATTCGAGGATATATGGTTCGAGCAAGTTCTGGTTGTTGTACAACTCGAGTAGATTTGATGGCGTCTCTCGGTGTTCTCCGGATACACACCCTCTTGACCTGTTGTCGAGACGTGTATCCGGAGAACGTGAGATGTCCAAATTTTTCTGAGTTGTACAACGCTTAGAACTTGCCCGAACCATATATCCTCGAATGGGATTAGGACCTAACCTATTTAGAGATTAGGAGTCATCGTTGGTACCCTTGATTTGTTTCTTGTAGTAGAAAGATTTGCAAGCTACTACACTAGCTATATAATTAGATTATTTGATATCGTTGTTGATGTTAAAAATTTATGTCTCTTATGTAGGAATTGGCATAAGCTTTAAACCGTGGAAGAAGCTAGGTATCGATCGTGAGTACATTTATATATCTTGGAACCTGCTCCACTATTTTGCAAAGGTAATATTAATTGAAATGATGTCTCAATATTTAAAATAGCTATAGCTAGTTGTCGCTCAGCTTTTTTCTTAATTTATTGTGCGAAATTTAATTGCAGATGGACCGTGAGGAATGGATGTATCGTAAAAGCCGTGTGAGTGCTGAATTTCAGAGGGTGTTAAGGAGTTCAAAAAATTGCGTAAGATCTACATGGTGAGGAGGGTGTAAACTTCATATATTGTCCTTGCATTGATTGCACCAATCGAGGAGATTTAACAACTCATCTCAAATTGAGGACCACCGATTCGACGTGGCCGTGAGGAATTACACATGTTGGATCCATCACGGGAAGCGGTAGTACCCCTCCGATATGCAACGAAGATACGGTGGAACCGGATGACGAGTTGCAGCCTGATATGTTTGAGGAGGATAATTTGGAGCAAATGTTGCGGGATGTGGAGGGTAATTACACGGAAAGAGAGTTTGAAAAGTTTAAAAGCTTGATAGAAGATTTATGCCAAACCGCTGTTCACAAAGTTGCAAAGCGGAATACACCAAAGTTGGGTTCGGTCCTTGCATTGTTCGAATCAAGGCAAAACACCGTTGGACAGATACAAGTTTCAATGCACTACTAGTTCTTCTATCGGATCTGCTTCCAGGAGGGAAACGAGTTGCCAACAAACATTTATGAAGCGAAGAAGCTACTATGTCCCATGGGAATGGAAATAGAAAGGATACATGCATGTCCGAATGATTGCATCTTGTACCGTAACGCACATCGAGTCTGCACGCTTGTCCGGTTTATGGTGTGCCCCAGACAAACAAAAGGAGAAGCGTAACGACAAGAAGCGAAGAGCCGGGCAACGACGGTGAAGAGGTCATCACTAAAGGTGCACCGCCAAGGTATTGTGGTACTTGCCCATCATTCCCGTCTCGAGCGGTTGTTTGCAAATCCGAGAGAGGCAAAATTGTTGCGCTGGCATTACGAAGTCTCGAAGGAAGATGGCAAGTGAGACACCTCTTGATTCGGCTCAATGGAGAAGCATCGATTGGAAACATGAGGAGTTTGGTGCCGAAATGAGGAACATAAGATTTGGGTTGAGTACCGAAGCGGAATGAATCCGTTTGGTAACATGAGCGATCGTCACAAAGACTGCCGCTTCATTGTGTATCTACAACCTCCTCCTTGGTCAGTGCATGAAGCGGAAGTATATCATGATGTCATTACTAATCTCGGGACCCAAACAAATGAAATGATATTGATGTGTACCTTGCACCATTGATCGAGGATTTGGTAAAATTGTGGAATGAGGGGTCGTGTGGGATGCGTACAAAAGAGCATTTCACCCTCACGACTATGGTATTTTGCACCATAAATGATTTCCGGCCCTTGGTAATTTGGCGATTACAAGATCTAAAAAGAGCCAAAGCATGTCCTATTTGTGAAGAGGAGACTGAGAGTCTATGGCTGCCGAATTCCAAGAAAACTGTGTATATGGGTCACCGTAGGTTTCTACCTCGAAGTCATCGATACTGTAAGATGGATGACAAATTTGATGGGAAGAGGGAAGTCCGTTCGCACATGACCTATGAGTGGAAGCCAAGTATATTCACGTGTAGAGGATATCGATGTTCAAGACGGAAAGAGCCAGAATCTGTTGTCCTAGGACCATTTGGAAGAAGAGGTCAATATTCGGGACTTACCGTCTTCGAAGGAGTTAGATGTCCGCATTGTATTGATGTCATGCATGTTGAGAAGAATGTCTGCGACAACTTGGTTGGCATCTTCTTGAACATACAGGAAGACCAAAGATGGTGTCAATGCTCGTCGCGACATGGCCTACATGGGAATCGGGCCAGACTTGCAGTGATAGAGGAGGATGGAAAAGGCCCGTACATCTCTCGCCGCATGCTACACCTGCCCAAGAAGGAGAAAGAAGATCTCTGCAAATGTCTCCAAAGTATTAAAGTTCCATCCGCTACTCCGCTAACATTAAGAAGCTTGTGTCTATGGATGATTTGAAGTTGTTGGGCATGAAGTCCCATGATGCCATGTCTTGATGACCCAAATGCTCCTGGGCCAGCAATCCGAAATATTCTCCCGAGAGGATGTCGGGTTGGCAATCACAAAGTTGTGTTATTTCTTCAATGCGATCTCCTGCAGTTATTGACCCCGATGTACTAGACAACTTACAGAGTGAGGTGGTGCGGACTCAGGTCACCTTGAGATGCATTTCCACCGCCGTTCTTTGACGTAATGGTCCACCTTGTTGTTCACCTTGTCGAGAGATTAAGATATGTGGACCCGCTTTCCTACGCTACATGTATCCGCTCGAGAGGTACATGGGTATATTAAAGTCGTGCGTGAGGAATCGGTTGAAACTCGAGGGTAGTATTGTTGAAGGTTATGGGACCAAGAGGTTATTGAGTTTTATGTGGACTACCCGGGTAAAAGACAAGCAATCGGTGTTCCTCAGATATCTCGTCATGAGGGCGACTTCTTTGGTAAAGGAACCGTTGGGTCCAAACTAATGAGTCCGAGGTTTGATATGTATTGCAAGGCGCATTTCACGATCTTGCGAATAAGCGCAGGTAGATCCATACATCGAAAGCGACATAAGTTGATATTACGGAAGAGAATCCACAAATGGATGAGCTTTCCATCGCACAAGAACACAATGATCGATTCCTCACATGGTTCAAAGAAAAGCGGAGGTCTCCTTCTTGAGAATGTAAAATGGTTGGTGACGGACCAAGATTTAATGTACGAGACATGGCGAGTGCGATATTAATGGTTACACCTTTTACCTTTGAGAGTCAAGATGCCAAGAGTCTTGTCCAAAACAAAGGTGTGAGTATAAATGCTTTCTCGATGATCATCACTTTCAGCAGTCTCCCCAACCGCAATGAACTCCTACTATGGGATGATCGAAGAAATTTGGGAGCTCGATTACGGAATATACCAAGTTCCATTGTTCGATGTAAGTGGTACGACTTCCACATGGAGTGAAGGTCGACAAGAGAGGCTTTACTATTGTGGATCTCGAGAACTCGCCTACAAAGATGATCCGTTTGTCCTTGCGAAGCAAGCAACTCAAGTCTTTTACGGCGCGATCCGGCCAATCCAAGGTTGCACGTCGTTCTTCATGGCAAGAGACGGATCGTAGGAGTTGAAGATGTTGTAGATGAAGAAGAGTATAACCAATTCGATGAGATACCTTCATTTGCGGATGGGGCTTGTCTTAGCGGGATGATGACACACATGGAGCCAATTACATGCGAGTAGATCATCATGAAGGGCAATATTGTAAATAAATGGACTATTATAATGTATGTAAAATAGTATTGTAAATCCAAGGTGATTAATTGATGTTTGGAGGCTTCATGGAAATGCATGCAATTTCTCTTTATGCACTTTGTGCCATAATTTGTAAAAGAAAATTCCATTTGACGAAATTATTGTTGGGAAAGCTTGTAAATAGTCGAAAGTTCATTTCTGGAAATTTTCGTACAATTCCAGATTAATTTGAAAAAGTTTTGACTTTTCTCGCTTTACGCACAAATCATGTGTCTACTTAAATGAATTTTGGCATATTTCTTGAATGAGGTCGTTTTTCCAAAAATTATTTTATGAAAAGTTTTGCGGTATCTGAAATATGTTTACGCAAAATTTCTAATAATTTCAACAATGTATGACAAAGTTATGGCATTTTCTCTCTTTGATGAAATGCTGAAAATTCAGAACTTGCGAGATGTCCGAAAGGAATAGTGCAATAAACTACATCGATTATCGGTTTTATTAAAAAAGTGATCTTGACGACTAACATCGATGTTCTATTAGAAAAGTAATGATCAAGCATCGATGTCGGTTATCTTAAAAGAGTGATACTAATGATGAAGCATCGATGTCGGTTTTCTTAAAAGAGTGATACTAATGATAAAGCATCGATGTCGGTTTTATTAAAAAGTGATACTAATGACTAACATCGGGGTTCTATTAGAAAAGTGATGATAAAGCATCGATGTCGGTTTTATTAAAAAGTGATACTAATGGTTAAGCATCGATGTCGGTTTTACGAAAAGAGTGATACTAATGATTAAGCATCGATGTCGGTTTTCTTAAAAGAGTGATACTAATGATAAAACATCGATGTCGGTTTTATTAAAAAGTGATACTAATGACTAACATCGAGGTTCTATTAGAAAAGTGATGATAAAGCATCGATTCGGTTTTACGAAAGAGTGATACTAATGGTGAAGCATCGATGTCGATTTTCGAAAAGAGTGATACTAATGATTAAGCATCGATGTCGGTTTTCTTAAAAGAGTGATACTAATGATAAAACATCGAGTCGCTTTTATTAAAAAGTGATACTAATGACTAACATCGAGGTTCTATTAGAAAAGTGATGATAAAGCATCGATGTCGGTTTTACGAAAAGAGTGATACTAATGATTAAGCATCGATGTCGGTTTTCTTAAAAAGTGATACTAATGACTAACGCAATTCTTAAAACCCGGCCCATAACCATTCGCTATGCCAGACTTCTCCTGTAGCGCCTAAGCACGCCTTCGCCTTCTTGCCTCCTTCCGTCGTAAGCCGCTTAACCCTAAGCCGAGCTGCCGAGTGCTTGGCCGCCACGCCTTCACGCCTCCCTTGTCGCCGACGCCGAGGGGCCTCGCCTGCCGCCGTCGCCGGACACCGGGACGCCACCCACCCCCACCGCCCGAGCCGACGCCGCCCGCCCGCCGCTCGAGGTGGTACCTCGGCTTCGCTCGAGGCGGCTTGCTCAGGCCGATCAAGAGCATCACCGCCGCCATCTTCATTATCACCGAGCGTCTCCTAGCCGCTTTGCATTTGTTTACGCCTTTGTCCCGTAAGTATTTTATATACATGCCTTATTCTTTTAAGTGAATGCAAAGGGCGATCTATGTGTTTGACTTGGGGACCTTGCATGAGGGCTTAAGTGTTCTGTGAGGATATCTGGGACTGGAATAGATGATTTGTGACAACAAACTTGACAGTCTGGTATATATATATATAATTGTGATATACTTGGTTAGTGTAATTGTCATTCATAGTGAAATGGTCATTCAGGAATTTGCTCACTGTCATTTTCTTTAGTTCTTGCTTACTGGTAATATTCATTGCTATATTGCTGTTAATTGCTTTGTCTCAATTCAGTTCATTCGGTGTTCATTCGTGATGATTCGATGAGATTGCGAGGCTAATTTCTATCGATAAAAGTAGTTGAAGTGATTCTGAGCTGTGCATGTTTGACTAACATTTGATTAACTTAAAACACATCAAGTATTGAATTGAAATTGTGGAAAGGTTGTCACAAATCTATCTGCTTCTCGTCTATTGTGGCGAGGAGGGCCTCTTAAGGCAACTTGACATCTCGAGAACACTCTAATAATCAACTTGAGCTCTATGTTAGTTGATTTATTCATGAGTCTTGTACATGTTCATGTGTATGACCTTGAGTTTCTTTGTTACATCATACATCACTGTCATTTTCTTTAGTTCTTGCTTCTTCGTAATATTCATTGCTATATTCTCATTAATTGCTTTGTCTCAATTCAGTTCATTCGGTGTTCATTCGTGATGATTCCATGAGATTGCGAGGGCTAATTTCTATCCATAGAAAGTAGTTGAAGTGATTCTGAACTGCATGTTTGATGACATTTGATTAACTTAAAACACATCAAGTATTGAATTGAAATTGTGGAAAGGTTGTCACAAATCTATCTGTTTCTCGTCTATTGTGGCGAGGAGGGCCTCTTAAGGCAACCCGACATATAAGAACACTCTAATAATCAACTTGAGCTCTATGTTAGTTGATTTATTCATGGTCTTGCACATGTTCATGTGTATGACCTTGAGTTTCTTTGTTACATCTTCATCACTTGTCATTTTCTTTAGTTCTTGCTTCTTGGTAATATTCACTTTTAGCATATTACTTTTGTTTACACATGTGTTTACTTTCAACATATTACTTTTGTTTTTATCTCAACATATGTTAGAGTTTAGGTTATGTAACCTCGTCTCCCGTTCGAGAGTGCTTATTTATAAATATGCTGGAATAGCATATTTATAAGCGAGCAGTCTCGAATTGTCCACGTTTTTTGGACAGTTCGAGGATATGTGGTTCGGGCAAGTTCCTGAGCTATGTTGTACAACTTCAGAGTTGATTTCGGTAGCGTTTCCCTGGTGTTCTCCGGATACACACCCCTCTTGACCTGTTGTCGAGACGTGTATCTGGAGAACAGCGGGGAGATGCTGCCGAAATTTTCTCTGAAGTTGTACAACGGCTTAGAACTTGTCCGAATCACATATCCTCGAATGATTAGGACCAAACCTATTTAGAGATTAGGGGTTATCGTTGGTACGTATTTAGTTGGTCAACAGATATTGCATGTTATGTAAACACTAACTTGACCTTCTTGTGTTGCTATTCTTGCATTAGTACATTAATGCTCATATTCTCTGTTCATGTTGTGAAATCAAAACTTGTTGGTGTAAGTAAACATCTCGCTAGTGCTAAATTCACTTGTCATATGGAATGGGCTTTTGTTTTTTATCCGAGCAGAGGTTAGAGTTTAAGTTATGTAACCCACATGTATCCATTCAAATTTAGAGATTAGGAGTTATCATTCCAACTTATTAAGTTGGTCAATAGATAGACTTTTGTTCGGAACAATTGCATACTATGAATTATCTGTTGATCCTTTACAAGATTTATTGTCAAGTGCATATAGTAGCTTCAAATTGCTTTCTCTCATGTCACACATATGACCTTATCAAATAAGAAAACTCAAAATGTCGCAACTAGAGAGCATCGGCTCGTCGCGCATGACAGTAGAAGGTCTTCTTGAGGGGCCGAGCATGGATCCAATTACTCAAGGGCCGAGTAAGGTGAGGAAGAGCCGAGGACCAAACAAAGGGCTACTGAGGAGAACGCCGCAGGTTCTCCGCTTCAATGCCAGGGGGGTCTGCACGGGCCCTCCTAAGTACATGGGGCGATACCGATCATTTATTGGCCAATTGGTGAGGAGAGAGTGCCCATAACAATTAAGGATTGGAGAAAGGAAGTCATCACGAAAGCGTAAGAATCGGTTGTGGGGCGAGGTTAAGAGTAAATGGATTATAGAGGAGGACGATGAACCCACAATGAGGCAGTGCGCCTTGAATAGGATGGGTGTGGCCTTGAGGCACTTCAAGACCCTTATGCCGCAATGATACGTCTTTGAAGGCCGTACACCATTCGAGAAGTATCCATTTGTGACCCCGATGTTTGGGCGGAGTTCACGAGGATGAAGGGTACGCCTGCGGCAGCTTGTGAGAGAGAGGAACACCGCTGTCCGTCAGAGGCTTAACACGCACCGCACCACCTCGGCAGACAGCGCTATGAGGGAAGAAAGGCGAGTGGGCGCAAGCCGAGGAGTGCGCTCACTCCGGACGGTGATGCCTTACTCCCACATATCTCGAGGAGCGGCACGCATAGCCGGTATTAGCGAGGACAAAGAAAACCCCTGACGGGCAGCTTGTAGTTGCAAACCCTGCTACCGCTCAAGTCGTCTCTACCATTGTAAGACATCTAACTTAGTACAATACAATTGACCCAACTTGTTGTATTTCAAATCTAATTCGTACTCGCTTATTACAGGAAGAGGTAAGTCAGCGAAAAGAACAGGGGACCTTCCTGAGCCAAGGGTCACAAGACATCCTGCTGCGTCTGCGATCGGAAGTCCGACCATAAGGCGGTGCTTGCCGAGGGCGGGACACACGAAGAAGTCCTACTTTCAAGATGACGCCGCTGAGTGCCAACTCAAGGTCATGGCAGAGCACGTCTGAGCGCCTCAACGCACTAAGGGAGCAATGAGGAGGAGATTAAGGAGGAGATGAGGGGAGATCTTGCACGTGAGGAAGAGATAAGAGGGAGATGAGGGGAGATGGCGGCACGTGAGGATCGCGAGGGCCGAGATGATGGCGATGATTTCCCAGTCGAGCGGATGCCCTCGACTCCGTAGAGAAGTCGTGCCCGACCAATCACCGCGGTTCCAAAAATGATACTGACCGGTCCCCACCGAAGGTAATAATTAATTTTTCTGAGTTAAAGCTGCGAGTGTAACTCCCGCAATGTTTTCCTCGTTGTACACTTCTTGCGGTGCTGCGAAGTGCCACTCACCATCTTGACGGAGGATGGATTTCCGTCGAGGTCGTGCAGCTGGGTTGCATTTCCATGCAACGAGACCGACATTGTGCATGGTCACCAGGGGGAAGGGCTACATGAGGGTGCAGTGGACTCGCCCACGAAGACTTCTTATCACATGTGCTCGATTTCCCCCACGAAGATATCACCACTCTCGGGCAAGCACGCATGTCGTTCATCAAGTGGCCCACGACGGTTGTCGTCTTGGTCAAGGTAAAAAGTCCCTCCACGCCTTCTCTACCATTCCAAAGATTACTCTGCGATAAGTTAAATATATGCGTGCTTCAGTGGGTTCCTCTGCGCTTTGCTCCTGCTCTGCTCCCGCCTCCTGCTTCGATCCTCGCCTCCCGCCTCCTCCACGATCCCGCTCCCGCTACACCGCCTCGCTCCTTACTGCTCCTGCTCCTGCTCCTGCGCTTGCGCCTCCTCCCTCCTGCTCCTCAGAACCACAGAGGCCTCCGAGACTCCGTACAACCACAAGAGGCCTCCGAGACTCCTTCCGCCAAGAGGGCAAAGCCGACAGAGCACAGGCGCCCTTAAGGTACTGAAAAGCCCATTGCCCGACCTCGAGACTCCTTGACCCGAAGAAGAGTCAAGCCACAGCCACTGAGCACCTCAGTATGATTATAAGGCCTACGAGCATGGAAAGCCCCCGATTGTATCATGGCCCGAATAGAGCTAGGCAAGTGGACTCGCCTCCTCCATGGATGGTACCTTGATAAGGTGAAGGGGAAGAGCGTCGAGTCGACTTCAACGTGAAGTATAAAATGGTACATTTTCACATGAGGAGAATGGAACATTCCCGTCGCTTTGAGGATCTATTCGTGTGTACCAAATGAAAGCCGTCGATATTTCTACTTTACGATCATGGACGCTGTGAGTATCACACCATATAGCTTGCGCTCATGACTTTTATAGGATTTTGCATTATGTTTTCTCACATTCAACACGAGTTGCAGGATAATGAGACAACGAGCCATGACGAATCTACACGAAGTTGGGTTTGTCGACCCCGAGCTTGTGTCTGCGATCATGGCTAGGCTTCAACCGGGGTTCGTTGCTACCTACATCAAGGGGGTATTGCAAGCTGAGTCGAAGAAGGACTTCATTGTATTGCCGTACCACGAGGAGTAAGTAGTACTTTTCGATTCAATTACTTGTACGCACTTAAAACCGTCAGGTGAACTTATTTCCTTGCACTACATTTTATTTAATAAGCAACCATTGGGTTCTACTCGTCCTCGTTAGAGTGAAAACACAGCTACACATTTAACTCGATCGAGAAGAGACCGATGGCATACGCGATCAAGCCTCCTTTGCGAAGTAAGTTCATTATTGAAACCTAACACATCGAGGAATTTAACTACGTTTATTTTTTTAACTCAATGGTGCTCTCCAATGTATGTAGGGTTTCTCGGACTATGTCGATGAAGGAGGGCATACGACGACAAAAAGGGCAAGACAACTGCGATATAAGCGATTTAAGGTACAAGTGCCTAGCATATATATGATTAATTTTTTGACATCTAATTTTCGTGGGCTGAATTTCTTTTTCTTTCTTAGCAGTGCCATCAACAGGCAGCGGTGACCATTCTTGACTTCTATGTCATGCAAGACATGCTCATCGTGGTTGACAACTCACACCATTTCCCTAAGGTATAATTTTCTATCTGATCAAGTATTAGATTTATGAAGTAATACAAAATAATTCTATTGGAACACTGCCATTATCTAAAAGCACTAGTATTAGTTAGCTCTACATGAAACACTAGTGTGGTCCAATCCAAAACGTGAAGCTTCTAAAAGACGGTGCTACATGATAGAATTTTGCTCCATTTGAATTTTAGTAGAAAATTACATCACTATATTTTTGCTTGGCCTTAGGAGTATCTGTTTTAAAATATTTGTTATTTGAGAATCAAGAGAGCGTTATCGTAATGTTTCCACTCTTGACCCTATTTAAATGCTTTAAAAGAGATTAAGTGGTTCTTGTGTGTTATTTATTATTAATATTTTCTTAGATTTAGTACTTGTTGGTTTGTGTGTGTACTATGTGTTATGAGATTAGGACTCTAAACTGAATTCAGTTTAGACTCTATCTCTTTATGGTGTGGTCAAATCCGAACTCCTCTCTCATCTTTATTATATATATCGGGTGCTTCTCATTATAAAAGATAGAATCAATAAAAAGCGAGAGAGAATTTCACCTCTTACATTATGTGTCTATTGTTCTTGATCCCGCGATTAAATCTATAATTTGTGATTGATCGTATGCGTTACAACGTTTTACAACGCTATAGACAAATATAATGGCATGAAGGAGTAGCTTTTACATTTGTCCTTTCAACGCATTGAGGCATTACTCAATGTCTTTACTAGAATATTAGCTTCTCACATTTGGATTTTTAATTTTCATTTTGAATTAATCTTTTATAATCCAAATATTTTCTAAACCTCTTTCGTAGTTCCCGTCTATTTTTGTGATTGCCCCTAATACTTATCTATGTTTCCCTAATTTTATGTACGTGCATAATAATATACTTAGCCTTTTACATAGAAATTTTGAAACTGAAATTAATCTGATCATTTCATTTTGCGGAAGATCAATATCCCCGGAAGAGTTTAGACAACAAAGCACTCAACAATTTACGAGACCACTTATGCCAAGGTACCGTTAGAAGTTATATCGAGGATGGCGAGTTTAGAGATCCCGACGCATCGTACTAGTCCATATGTAAACAATATTAATAATATATGTCAATGTGATATGTATCGGAGAAGTCCATGTCTTGATTGTCATGTTTGTGTTGTCTATTGTGAACGACTATGATATATATGTGTTGTAATTAAAGCGTTTACGTTTACGTGAATGTGATATATGCATCCATGCTTACGTATTGTGAATGTGATGATATATATATATTGTGCATATTGTTTTAATTTGTGCTTTTTGGAGAAATTGCAAAATGGCACCCCAATGGGTCATCGAATCGGTTCTTTAAGGGAAGTGATTGTGATGATACCATCATCGAATCGGTTCTTTAAGGAAGTGATTACGATGACCACCTCATCGAATCGGTTTTTAAGAAAAGTGATTACGATGACACCTCATCGAGTCGGTTCTTTAAGGGAAGTGATTCGATGACCCTCATCGAGAATCGGTTCTTTAAGAAAAGTGATTACGATGTATCGAAATCACTTTTCTTAAAGAACCGATTCGATGAGGGGTCATCGAATCACTTCCTTAAAAACCGATTCGATGATGGTATCATCACAATCACTTCCTTAAAGAACCGATTCGATGACATTTTATCACGATCGGGTCAAAACCGATTCGATAGCTCCACCTCATCACTATCTAAGGACATCAGACGCGACTAGAACCGATTCTAATGCTAAAAAAGAACCGATTCTGATGTGCCGTTCTGTAGTAGTGTGTTCATTTGCGGTGGTGGTGTAACTGGAGCTTGATTTACTCTCTCTCTATATATACACACACTATCTCAGATAATCGTAAGCTTTTATCGCTACATAGACTACTACATGTGCTTGAACCTCTCGCATGATAGTAAAATCTATATATACAGGCAGTATAATATATTTGTACATATAGTAAAATCTGTCACCGGACAACAAAATGGTTGTTTATTGCAATACTTATATAATTATGTTGCTCTCGTTGTCAATAAACTACTGATGAAAACCGTTTATGAATTAGAGTTGTCAATAAAAGTTATGGCCAAAACAAAGTAAAAAATTAAGATTCTTATACAAACTAGAAATATATTTCTTAGTTGGTTTTGCCACGTACTGATGGGTTTAGTGAATTAGACAGTTCGTTGCGCTGATTGGTTGAAGGGAGTTCAATTGCACTAATTAATGCCACGCGCAAGTTCGATCGGACTGCAATACTGGCTAGCGCTTAGAATTAGCTATTCTACAGCTATGTGTATATATATAATCCATTTGAGTATTTGACATCTAATTCTATATGGGCACGGATCTTCTGGTAACCAAATTGGTATGCAGCTGTACATTATACTCCTCGTCAGTCATGAATAGACAACGTTTTGGATGCATATGTTGTTAAATTTTTGAAATTTGACTATCATTATCATTGGAAATATTAAATTGGGAAGTACTTTTATAATATTATAATTTTATTAGGTTTTATAAATATATTATAATGAAAAGTATTAGTCAAAACTATATTTTAGAGATCGTATCGATGTCCAAAACGATAATTATTTATAACTAGAGGAGTGTATTATTAATTAAGATGAAAATACTAAATGAAGAACGCAGTGGGATAAATTCACACTAATCGTTCGGCTTCTCGGTCGTAGACAACCCTGATGCATAGATGGCATCTGTGTTCTTCATGATTAGAATTTTTGTCAACTCCTGTCACGTTCGTTCGTCTCCTCCCGACTTCTCTGATGACATGTTCTTGCCTTCCCCGAAAAATTGACGGCAGCAGCTTACGTACGTCCACTCTTAACAAGGTTCATACATAGGTCCAATCCAAGGCGACAAAAGGCATGGCCGATCATGGGTTTGTCATTGGGATATCGGCCACAACGAAGGATGCTGAACTCGATTCCAAGGGCATTCCCAATAGAGTTTCTTAGGGCATCTCTAATGGTGTAACTTCAGCTAGCTATAAACATGCCATCTCAGCATTTTGCTTAGGTAGAAGAGAAAAAATGAGGAGAGAGATATAGACCGGTTACTAATGTATAGTCAGGCTATAACTGATTCCAAGGCACTTATTATCTATTACATGTGGGCCAATATTTAATTTTATAGACAATGCTATAGCTAATCTATTGGAGAAGTTGTATATATGCTATCTATAGATGATATGGACATTTCTTATAGCTAGTACCATTGGAGATGCCCAGATGATGTTTTAGACATTAATTACTATACCACATAGGCATCATGCTGGGTTGACAAGTTATTTATTGATGAAAGAGATTGAAGTGATGTCTTATATAAGAAACCATTCTTATAGAGAACCAATGCAGTTAGAAACCACTGAAAACAGTATTGGGATGGCCTAGATGTCTCCCCTACATATTTTGTGTGCCCCACATTGATTTGTTGTGGCATTTGGGTCGTCTTGCGCACAAAATGTTTGTCATTGTAGCTTGCTAGATCAAATGTTTATTAATCCCGTGACATGCTTAATTATGTGATAAAATGTTTGTCATTGTGGCTTGCTAGATCAACCAATATCCTATATATCTCTTTCTATATCCGTACAAAATAAAATGCAAAATACAATTGAGGTTTGCATTAGATTAAAACATCTAGATAATTAATGCTCTTGAATTACTAGTAGACATCACCCATTGTGATAATCAACTTAGGTTTTTGTTGCACCGTCGAGGGAGTCGACAATGGTCGGAGATGGAGTTAGCTCTCATGGTGGCACGGAATGCGCCGCTTGGCAGCATGAGTGATTTGAGTGGTGATCGATTGTGGTCGAGTTGGGAACGAAGAAGTTGGCCGCTGCTAGTGGTAGCGCGTTCGCTCGAACGCCCTGCCACCGTCGTCTACCTTGCAGTATAGCTTCTCCGGTGCAGCTTCTTCTATCTCTCCACTAGAACAGTTTACCAGGTGACGGTGACGAAGCCCCGGTCGTAGAGGGAAGGAGGGAGGCAGGGGCCTAGCGGTGACGGCGGTCGATCGACGGGGTCACTGGGTTGGAGAGGAAGGACGGAGCAGCGGAGAGAGGCATGGCGACGGTGGTCGACGGGTCGCCAGGGGGGGAGGCATACGATTGGTTGACAACTCCGCCTCTGCCAACACAAGAAAAGATCGTCGTGCGCCCTGCAAAACAAGCGAGAAAGGCAAAGTTCCAGAAGCCATGAGCTGAGAAAGCCTACAATACAAGAACTACACGACTACATGACGTAAAAAAAAGGTGGGGGGAAAAAGCAACGAAATTTCGCCCACCGTGGGGCTCGAACCCACGACCACAAGGTTAAGAGCCTTGCGCTCTACCGACTGAGCTAGACGGGCTTGCTGGTAATAATCCATGGGAGATAATATTCCATTAGAAAAGTTCCATGTAACAAAGCTTGACAAAATCCTATTTCTGTTGGTTCTTCGAATAACCAGATGGAGTAGTCCCACGTTCCCAAATATTTGGTACAATCTGGGAGAAATAAGAGGGGATCAGAAACACCATGTACAAAACAAAACCAGCAGCCAAAAAACATTTTTTTTTAAAAAAAGGTCAGAAACCACGAATTCAACAACCAAATGGACTACGGAATTTCTGGTAGATTTTGGAGAATCAACAAAAATCAGAAATTGTGTCAAAAACAAAATCAACAGCAAAATAAAGTACTAAACATTGCATGGATATTAGAGGTCCAGAACGGCGAACATTTCCAGGGAATTTTGCGCACAGCACAGCGGTTACAATCTTTGATCCTGTTTCCTAGTACTCTAGCTCTCTCCTCTTTTGCACCAAAAAAGTGAACAAAAGTTGGCTATCAAAAAGCCTACCAATAGCCATTACAAGGGCTATGTGTGTAAGAGGGTTGCCATTTGCAAAGTATTCTCCCCGTGGTTACTATACACATCAAAAGAAGAAACATACAGGTTTCAGTCGATAAAAGTGGCAGCGCACATGGCAAGAAGCAGATCGGCGATAACAGATGCCATCAAAAGTACTTTGGCCGCCGTGACAATCTTCCCAGGTTCACCCTTTCCTGGCATCAGAAAAACAGCAAGTTCCTGAAGATCAGGCTATCTTACGATTTCAGTACAAGTGTTGCAATTTATGATTGAGAATGTAGTCCAAGGCTCGAGCAATATAAACACCCTGTATGATTAGATGATTGAAAATTTACAGGAACTTCATATGGTTTGATCTAAGGCATTCATAAAATACAGGGACATGATCAGTTGAAAATACCTGGCTTTGATCATGAAAATATTTGACAAGGAAGACACATCTGCATCCCCTTATATCATGCTGTTTCCGCTGGATTTCCAGAATATGCGCATCAAAATGCAATGCTTCTTCATTTTTCTCCTGATGTACATGTCGCAATAAGAAAAGAAAGAATATAAGGGGAAAAAGAACTGCCTTAACAGTATCGAGCTGCAGCAGTATAAAACAATATCCAATTGTATCAGGTTTTATGCAATGCTACCCCAGGGAAATTGTTACCCACTTACCCTGAAGCAGAGGACAAGATCTCCTTCAACAAGGCTTCGGCATTCTGAGGACTCCAGCGGAATGGAGCGCTGACGGATAGCCTTCCTGACATTCACCCACTCATCCTCTTCGGCCCCGAACCCCTGAAATCTCACCCGGACTTCCTAGAACAACAATATAGAAATATCGAGTTACAAAAGGATGCAGTAGAACTTGAGTTTGATATTGTAAAAAATATAATGAAATAACAAGCAACAAAATGCAATATCCTTGGTATTCTTTCTTCATTTGAGAAAATCTGAAAATGACATTAAAGAAAAAAATGTCTGTAGAAACATCAAATACTTCTGACGATGAAATGACAAAGTGAAATAAGCATATAAACTACAACGTCAATTATCCTCCTTACAACTTCGCCCGAATTTGTCCTCCTGTGTGCCAAGAAAATATCAATGTCGTACCTGCATAGCACAAACAAACATGTGATGACATTTCGTTTGGCTGCCAACATTAAGAAAGAAAAGAAAAATAAAAACTTCAAGAAAGTCATACCCAACTCAAGGGGCTATCTTTTTTTTGGGGTACAGGAACAACGAATAAAATTCCTGCTCCATGGTATAGTGCTAACAACATTATGAACGCAAGCTATCCGAATCAGCCAGCTTGGCTGACAAATGTAAGAAGCAAAAGAATGATAAAAAACTTGAAGACAGTAAATACCCACCTTCAGGAGTTAGACAACTTTTTGGGTGCATGTACAACGATTACAATTTCTGCTCCATGGCATAGCGCTAACAACATTATGCAAGTGCAATCTATCCTAATAGGCCGGTTAGCAAGGATATAGCATCAAGATCTACCATTCCATACATCGTCTAGGATCACTACCGTAGTTTAACACATCATTACTAGCATTATCAGGAGAGGTAATAAACTGTTAGGATCAAAGCCATCCATGCTCATTAACTAGGAAGTAATAAAACAAGTAAAGACAACGCAGAGCTGGCTTGTGTTATTTATCAATGTATTCACCACCAATGCCATGCTGAACAGCAAATGATCAAGTACTCTCAGTTTCTCACAAGAAACTGGGGTTCAACAGAAGATATATTGGTTGCTTTTGGATGCTCGTTTTATTAATCAGAAGACAATAGAATAGGGCAAGGGATACAAGAACAAAATTGTTGCAAATAAAAGGGAGAAAGGGGAAAAGGAAACAAAGAATGGAATTGTTGCAAGTAAAAGGGTATTCACCATGCAGAATCCTTTGCTGACCTAGCCTCAAACTCCAAGTCTTCAAGCTCAGGAACCTTATCTCTAGTCCCTGAAAATAAGCCAGCACATATGAAATTTAGTAAATGGTACACGCACCAAGCATTAAGTTTCAATAGACTAGTGCTCGCAACTACCTTTGGGTGAATCCAGAGAAACCTCATCTTCATTGTTTGAAATACTTGTATCAAGAGCTAAAACTTTTTCTTCAGAAGCTGGCACCTTTGTTTCAGAAACTAACACATTTTCTTGTGAGTCTAAAGCCTTTTCTTCGGTAGCAGTAGGCAAGCATGTAGGTTTGGTGATTGACGCAGGGAACTTATTAAGGAACCATCCTTGAACCTGTCGAAAGAGATGTCATACAAATGCACACTCAGTAAACGTGGAGCACATCAAGGCATTATCACCTGTGCAGCCTGTAATGCTCTCCTTCCAACTCGGCCTGCAGAGCAACTACACAGAGCAAAATTAAATATCAGAATTGTCACTTGGAAAATATTAGAGGTAAATAGTAATTTGCAAATTAAAAGGACAGGGTTTCACATTACCCTGTATTAATACAGTCAGGAAACAAATTGATACATTTATGCTTAAAAAACAACAGTAGAAAACACATGAATCCTTTCATAAGCTTCTTGCAGAAACTACGATCAAAGTCAAAACTCTCTACTCTCTAGGTTATGGATCCACAATAAAAAGGTAATTAGGACACCATGTATGTAGGACATACTTAAATTCTTTGGCAAGGTTCTGGCAGAAATTTTCGTCCAAGACTTGTTCTTTTCTGTCTGCAGCCAACCTCTCCATCCTTGTAATCTGTACCATTAAGTATTTAACTTATCAGGAAAGATGCAACAAAAAGTACAACTAATTAACATGAATTAGCAGGGTACAAACAGTAAACAAATTTAAATGCAAAAATAATTCCATGCATAGGGGAAGACTGTGTGATGTAGTGGTAAGCACTTAGGTGTGGTGGTTGAGGTCACAAGTTCGAGTTCCATCTCCTACATTAATTAAAAAGATCTGTAGTACCTCGTACACGTTCTCATTTTTAGTAACTCCATGCATAGTAATCATATAAATACTTTTCTTGTTGGGGAGGTACGGCACCTCCGCACACCAGCCCACCACACGTCGCTCTTATACAGTGAACTGAAATACATGCTCATATATTTGTTACTCATACAATTTCACAACACAGGCTTAGCTCAGTTGGCCCAGAGCTTGCCGTTTGGCCGGCAGGTCCCTAGTACGTATCCATTGGTTCGCGTCACTGTAGCAGCTACAGTGTTTTTGGAACAGAGAAGGTAACAAACTTCGCTGATTTTATCGAACTATTAAATCATGTCATAAATTTTTGAAACTTTTTTAGGATGGTCCTCAAAGCATACCTAACCTACCGTAAAAAATCCAAATCACAATCAAACCTGTGCGATTTTTAAAATTCTGTCAATGCTACTAATGAGTTTAAAGCAACTTTCTTAAAACTTTTTGACGAGGATCCTGAGAGCATGCCCATGCTACTGTAAAAATTCCAAATCATGATAAGGTTTTTGCGATTTTTAAAAATTCTAACAATGCTACCAACACTTAAAGCGAGTTCTCTGATTTGATCGAGCTACTGAATTTGTAAATTCTTTAAAAATTGTTAGAAGAGTCCTGATAGCATGCCTGAGCTACCATAAAAAAATGGGATCACGATCAAGCTTTTGCAGTTTTTAAAATTTACTACTATTTGGTTTCTTTTTTTAGGTGTTCTTGAAAAAGATTTCCTTCCTCTGTTATAATCTCTGCCTGTGCGGCGACTCCTTACGCCCACAGCAACGCGCGGGCCAGTTGTGCACTAGCATAGTATATTGTTGAGGAGATCTGTGTTGAACCATGGAACTGGGTGAGCATAAATATGAAGTTTTTATGATTAATTGTACTCTCCCTCCCCTTCCACCCTCCAAAATGGATAGGTGACGCATAAATGATGCATTACAAGGTTTAACCCTACAGTGGGCCAAATAACCCAAAATCCAACAGTCCATAATACTGGTACATTACAGTAAACTAAAAAGCCTACGGAGTGCCATCAAATTGGCCTTTTCCCACAAGTTTGGATATTGGAGAACAATTTCAACGTAAGTATCATCACATCTACAAGAACAAAGAACTGAAAAAGAATAACTTCTCCCACTTTGTTTACGAATAGGCCCAATCTAGCAATAATGGCAAATATGGTGCAGTAAGAAAACCCTAAGATTGGAACCATTAGCATAATAGCAAAGCCCAGAGTACAAGAATCTAAGGCAACATGAGGACTCGATTGCCTCTCACCTCAACCAATTTGATCACCATAAACCAAGACTGAGCCTCACACTTCATTCTTTTTCGCAATCAACATAACCCATTTTCTATCTCGAAATCGAATAATGTAATGCAGTGTTCCAACAATTCTACCCCTGTGGCATGGATTGATCACCTCAACCAACATTTGTCTTCACCGTTTGGGAATCACGCCTACAAACCAAACCCTAGTGACTTTTTCATCAAAGCCTACAAATTTACAGCAGTTCCTCCCAATGCGGCGCAAAATAACAAAAAAAAGATTGAAACTAGAATCGAACAATTCACAATGTAGACAAGAATCAACATTTGCATGCATAAGGAAACATCGAAGCCACATGTAATCGTCCGAATGCTCACCCACAAAACCCAACAAAAAAAAGGCATAAATAACAGAAAATTCCCGATAAGTTTCCTCCTTTACCATAGGAACTTTGCATTGCCCAAGAAACTCAGTGGAGCAGCATACAACCCAAACAAAACCCACCGTAAGAACGCAATGGAGCAGCATACAACCGATCAAACAAATCTTGCGCGCAAGAAACCCCAATCCTTTTCCATGTTCCAACCTTGGAAATCTCCTCTCTTTTCCAACACCAAGAATCTTCCCACCAACACGGTGGGGCAAGAAGCACAAAAGAGCCCCACCACGGCACCACCGCAGGGCGCCGAGGAGGGAGACGGGAGCATGAATGGCGCGCGGGGCCACATACCTCGGAGGGCGCGAAGCGGACGCCGGACCGCGGCTCCATCGCTCGCCGGCGGCGAGGCCGAGGCTGCCGCGAAGAACAGGAAGAGAGAGACGGCTTTCAAGTTCCAATTTCCAGCCAAAAACGCAATTATGGAGCTAGCTGCGCGTGCGGGTACAGAGAAGGAAGTAGGAAAATAATAAAGAAGTAACTAGAAAATCAGCAGCAGCAAGTGCTTTTGTGGGCCCACCAAATAATTATCGGGGAACTCGGTTACAGACGAAATCATCACTTTTTTTTAGAACGATGGTAATTTTTTTTTATATAAATATGGTCTTTTCTAAGCCTAATTGCAAGCATAAACTTATTTCGGATAGTTTATTTCGGATCACTAAAACGTCTGTCAGGCTCTGAGGCCAGCATGGTAGGGGCTTCTGCGGTACGAGAGAGCGAAATGTAATGCTTTGGTGTTTCTGTAGTAATGAATAAGGTTTTTTTAGTTGTATTTAAAAAGAGATTAAATGTTTTTTTAAAAAAGTTATGTACGATTCACGAAGCGATAAACTCGTCAATTGCAGGTACCGGGCACAGGTTGGCGTTTTTACGGGCGAAATTCTTGATTTCTTTAGACTAAAAATGTTTATTTTTTATGGCGAGATTTATCAGAGGTCCCACTCATATACGCTGACACAGCCAGATCATTGTGGCCCCAAAATGTCATTCCAAATGTGGAAGTTATAATAGTCATTAGGGTATGGGTTACTTTTTGGGTTACTTTTTTTTAAGCTGTCTTTGTCAGCAAAATTTTATGTAAACTAGAGATGAGGTAAGAAAAGAGAACATGACTACACAAACCAATATAAATAGTGATTATATGAGAGTAAAATATAATGAAAATAATATAAAATAGGTAGAGAAATAATTTTAGAGACAACCTGCTGAGATGTTGTTTCTAGGTGAGTTAGTAATCCTTAGAGACAAACTATTGTACGTGTCCTTACATTTATGGACTTTAGTATTAGACATCAACCATCACCACGATGTGAGAAGTTATATATATATATATATATATATTACAGTCTGTGCCAAAATTTTAGTGTAAGGGTGTTGTTGTTCATCATTTTTTTTTAAAAAAAACATTGGCTTAGAGCTCTAGTATTCACTAAAGAAGAAGCAACGATAGCCAAGCTATAGGTGCATACTCACCCACACATATGCACACACACATTGCATATGGTCCGCGTGTCCGCATCGAGCAGCGCTGGAACATGAATGCTTGCGCCAACCAACCGGCGCTCGGCCGCTTGCTGTTTACCAATTAATTGGTCAAATTTCGGAAGCAAAATAAACTTGATAGCCAATGAATAGGAATGCAAGTGGGCCTAGACTAGTCGAACAGACCCATTCCAATTCTTTTGCTTTTACCACTGATGCAAGTCGAGATCCTCTCAAAAAAGAAGAAGAAGGTGACGCAATGCAAGGGCGACGCGTAGAATGTGAACATTACTCTTCTTACAGGGGAGAGAATCAGCGAGCCGCTAAGCCCTGCAACATTTCCCAAACTGCGACCGCATCCGCATGACTGTTCTTATAGTCGCAGTCGACACTTTTACAGAATAATCCTTTTATTTTTGGAACTTGCATTAGTCTCCTACATCGTGCCCGTCCAATCTAGTGCAGGACACCGATCCCGTTGTCCGCGAAATTTTTACTATTGTAGCTTTTAAGAATTTTTTTCATAATTAGCCTTCGTAATATCTTTTTTAGAAATGACCTCTTGCCTGTAATTCCGTTCTCCTTGTACGCTTATATAGCAAAAAAAAAAAATGCTGTGGTATTGTAGCACGATATTGCTACAGTACATTATTTGCCTGGCCTGCAAATATGGCACAGGGGCTATATGCCCGCAAATATTTTCTTAGGGCTATACCACAAATAATTCTGAAATATTTTTTTAGGGGCTCAATTCATGGCCAAAAAAATTCTGAAAAAATAAATATTGACCTGAATAGCAAATAATATTTTTGTGGGACCCATATTTGTGGTAAAAATATAACACAATTGGGCCCACAGAATATATTTGAGGACCATATTCTGCGGGACATATTTTGCAGGGGCTAGAATATAACACAATATATTTGAGGGCTCATATTTTTGCTGATTCAATTAGCATCAATAATTCTACAGGTCCAATTATCGTCAATAATTCTGTAGACCGTTAATAATATTTTTGGCGAGAAATATTTTTTCTAGCGGCAATCCAAAATTCATAAAAAAAAATCGAGCACCATGCTGTAGCAATGCCACACTATAGTACCTTGGCATATTTATTTATTTATTTTTGAATTTTGTGTTGCAATGGAGAGCAACCGCATCATTAGTTTGCAACGCTCCCTATCCACCGCATTAGCTATGTAGCTCTCCTGATGCGTGGTATTAGCATTGTAGCGCATAAGGAGTGTGGAATTGCAGGCTAGAGGCTATTCTACAAAAAATAGTACAGAGGATAAATATAAAAAATAATTTCTTAAAACCTACGACAGTGAAATTTCATCATCCGCAAGGGCCACGAGAAAAACCTCAGCCGTCCTAGTCACCTCTTAAATGGGATGGGTCAGTGGTGTTTAAGGGGGTGTTTGGGACAACTCCAGCTCCACCAAAATCTGTGGAGTTGATGGAGCAGGGTATTTCTAGCTCTAGAAATTTATGGAGCTGGAGCTGTGAGTACATTAACAGTGTTTAGGTAGATCATTTTGTTTACATTTTAGACTAAAAATATAAACTTTATTTACTTTATTTTATCCTATAAATGTCAGATCTGAGCTGGAGCTGGAGCTCTCCCAAACAGGGCCTAAGCCTGCTTACAAAAATGAAAAATGGAATTTAGTAAACTTTGGCAACGAATCAAATGGAGGCCAAATGTATACCTTTGTTTAAAGGGGAAGGGATTGGCTGCCAAAGGGAGGTACCATGTCACCCTATGTGCAAAGGCCCTCCATAAAATTTGAAATTATTTCATCGGTTTTTTTAACAAAATAGGTCCTAAAAAATGAAATTACGTTGAGGTCCTTTTGCGGTTTGCGTTCAGGTCCTCATGTCGGTTTTTAACAGAATAGACCCGAGAAAAAACGAAATTATGTTTTGGTCTAAAAAAGGTTTTTTAGCTGAATTGATTAAAAAAAATGAAATTACGTTTATATCCCTCCGTGTTTTTTTAAAAAAGGCCATTGATTCACCGACAGCTTATAGTAATCCACATATTCAACGACGGCTTCTAGCAACCCATTTTTTAAAGAAAAAAGAAAACCAACATTACACAAAAAAAATCCACCATTTTTTTAGAAAAGAACTAGAGAAAATTGAAATCACGCAAAAAAAACACACGTTTTTGCAGATTCGACGACGACTCCTAGCGGTCACGTGCCACACAGAGATGACCCGTGGCACCGCAAATTCGCCGATGTCTCTTAGCTAGCACATTTTTTTAGAAAATTCCAAAGAAAAAATGAATTCACGTTTATATCTTTACACCCATTTTCTCAAAAATAATCGTCGGACCAAATTTCGCACGGCACAACATCGCTCAACCGAATTTTACACAGCGCAACGTAGCGCGCAAACCCTCGCTAGTAGGCTTCAATGTAGATCGCACACTATTTCCACCTCTCATTCAAGAAGATACATAACCTTGCCATCGTATGAAAGTACATAGCCAAGATTGTATAATAGATCGTTGGTTGATGCAGCTTGTTAATAGGTTGTAAATCTATTGGGACAAATTAGGTTTGAAGGCTTTTGAATAGAGAAATAAAATATAACATTTGTAAAAGAAAAGAAACTTCTTATATCTTGCATTGCAAGACTGAAATTTAGGAAACAACCTGCAATTTGATCGTGCCCGATCTTCCATGTGGCATTTATGAAGTTTTCTCATGCTAAAATAGCTTTATTTTCCATCTGTAAACAGACAGCGGGGATAGCTCAGTTGGGAGAGCGTCAGACTGAAGATCTGAAGGTCGCGTGTTCGATCCACGCTCACCGCAAATCATTTTGTTCTTTTTTTTTTCTGCACGTTTTGTTACCACCTCCATGTTCTTCTTCCAGCCTCGTTGAGCTCTATTTTCCCTTCTGTTTTATGTAGCAGAAGAAGAGGTTATTAAGTTTCAATTCCTTCGAAAGTTTAAACTAATAAATAAAATCAGATAATATACTCATGGGAGCAATTTTTTTTCTATTTAACTAGCGACTTTAACTTTTGTGTAAACAAAATCAACCAATGAATCATTTTACATGTTTTAAAGAAGTGATGGTGTTCATTTACATTTTACATATTTTACATGTTTTACACTGAGAAATATTTAAAACAAAAATGAGAGTAATCCCTAATCTACACCTCAATTGTCTTGCTGGTAAGAGCGAATAGTCCCCGTAGCAATTCACCATTTCCCGCCTCCCTCCTCTTCTCCCGCCTCTTCTCCTCCCCCAAAACCCCAAACCCTAGCCCTAAATCGCCGCGCCTCCTCCTCCGGATCGGCCAACCATGGCTCTCAAGCAGAAGGGGACCGCCGCCGACGCAGCGGTCGACCCCAAGAAGCGCCGCCGCGTCGGCTTCGCCGGCATCGGTACCCAACCCGACACCCCCTGTCCCCCTACTCCTCTCCCGATTCGCGGATCTGGTTCGAGCTCCGCGCGCGGTTAGGTGGCGGGTCGCGGTGTGGCGGCTGTCTAGTTGGGTTCTGGCTCGCTTTTTGTTTAGATAGCCATGTGACCCTGCGTTGCAACGCAAACTCAATTTGCGATGAAAAGTTTATTTGCAAAGAGCACTAACAGTGGCAAAGGTGGGTAATTAAAGAACAGTGACAAAGGTGGGTAATTTTGATGAAGCGACGCGAGAAGAAATTCTTGCTTTATATAGTAGAGATTAGAGGTGGTTCTTCCTTCCGATTGAAGTGTTTCTGCTGCTGCGATATTGCGTTTGATGGGGTTTAGTCGTTCGGCTGAAATTGTCTTCGTTGTTGTTTAGTAGCAAAGTGGGAGAATGGAGGATTTGTTTTGCGTTGGTTTAGAGGAGTGCGATGTAGTTACTCTAGTTTTTGAGTTTATACCTTGGGCTGTCGTGTAGTGGATAGGGATAGGAAGTTGCACATTGTATGATAGTAGTACATCGCTTGCTTGCTTGTGGAAATGTCGATCTGGCTGTTCTAGCGTGGTTGGACCCTGATCTTGTGTTTATATATGTTTTGGGTAATTAAAAGTGTTAAAATGAACATTGCACTCTGGGGAGAACTTTATAGGTTTATATTATTTTGCTTGGATGAGAAAAGTGCAAACAACTTTACCATAAATATGCTGTCAACTAGTGTTGCTGTCTTTTGCTTAATTTGTTTGTCTCCTGTCGGCTATGGTGCACAGAACATGGTTCGAACTGGTGACTTGTTTTATCGTTTTTAGAAACAGGAAGGGCCATCATCCATTGCTCTTTTTTAGCTGTACCAGTCTTCTGAACAGTGCTCTGCAATCTATACAATTTATATGACTTTTTGTTCAGTTTTTTGGATGTGCACATGCTCATTTTCCTATGTATATTTGTGTGCTTTCTGGCACTTAAGGTCTTTTGTATAGATAGATTAACTAATTTACATGTCATCTGCTGTTCCTTCTTCTGCTGTAGATGCTGGAGTTGAGGCAAATGAGTGCATGAAGGTGTTTCTTGGTATGGAATTCTATTCTTCGATCTCCTTGGATCTGCAATCTTTCGGCACTAAGAATTAACCTCTATTTTTTTCGTTTGTGCAATTTCCTATATATCTCATTAGCCTATACGACTCCAAATTGTGGAACATAAATTTTTACCGATACGTACTTTATAAGAATCATATCATCGTTGAGGAGAAAGATTCATCCTTTGAATAAAGTTAATAACATCTTGTTGTACTAAGGGTCGAGGAAAGAAAACCTTGTACAACCTAAAAAAGAATGTGTTTCATTTAATACAATATTATGAATTTTTCCTGGTTAATTGCATAGTTTAACTAACTACAATAAAAGTAAGCAGCTATTTATGTGCTCTGGAGCTGACTGAACTCAATAAATTTGTAATCTTGTTATTTTGGGTTCTTCAGATTCTTAGTACTTTTCTGTTGGCTTTGCTACAGCTACAAACCCTGACGAGGTGGGCTCAGCAAACAGCGCTTCCATTCAACCATTTGACCTAAATCATTTTTTTGGTGAAGATGGCAAGATATATGGCTACAAAAATCTCAAGGTAAATAAAGCAAAGTGGTCATTTTATTTTGCAGACTCTCAAATCATTTCTCCTTATTCTTTTTTTCCCCTTTTGTCATTTGCAATGTGAAGTTCCCTATGCTTGTGTCTGATATTTTCTTTTCGTGCAGATCAATGTGTGGATAAGTGCAATATCATTTCATGCATATGCTGATATTTCATTCGAAGAAACATCTGATGTGAGTACCGGTTCATCTAAAAAAGATTATAAGTATGGATTATTTATTGCGAGACTATTTGATAAGAACATTCCATCCGTCCTGAATCCTGACTTAGCCATGTGTACAGATAATATTCTATACTTTTATTAGCTTCTACTACTGCTGTTTATGGTTTCTCACTGCTAAACATGTCATCTGATACGGCTTTGGAGTGTTGTCTTCTTCCGGTTGAATCATTATGAGATGTTATTTAGTGCTTTGTCTCGTCCATCTTAAAGCATCAGGCTGGTTATCTCTTCCTATTTGATATGATGTGAACTTGAGACATACGTTTTTATCTGTTCTATTAATATTTCGTAAATTATTGCTTTTAGTATTTCTCCCATTCAATAGAGTGGTTATAGATTTATAGACTTATAGCTAGCACCACTGATTTCATTTGCAAAGCAGTGGGATATGATCTAGATGTTTTGAGGTTGTTATTTTTAACACAGCATGTGTTGGCCAAGTTCTTTACATGATTTCACAAAAAAAATGGCCTTTTCTGTTCGTTACACACATTGTGTCAAGATGACTTCAATTCCTTAGGCTACCATTGCTGAATTCTATATAGCTGTCATTGTTCATTTCTTAGATTAATCAATGTTGTTCCCTCCGAACAATCCATCTCTAATCTGCTGCCAATAAAGGCTTTGTTGTTGTTGTTGAAATTATTGACTATTGCTGTTTCCTAATTTTCTCAAGTTATTTAGTAACAGAGAACTAACTGATTTCTTCCAGGGAGGGAAAGGAATCACAGATCTCAAAACTGTTCTTCAGGTAAGATAAGTTTTGTTTACGATGTCTTTTATAATTAAGAAATTCCTACATGCAAGACTTTCTAAGCTTCATTTATTCTCTTTGACAGAACATTCTTGGGGAAACCCTAGTGGAAAAAGAGGAATTTGTGCAGACCTTTTCGAAGGAATGCCAATATATCAGGTACTTTCAATTGTAGCATCCAGCAACTTTATTCTTTTTTTGCTTCAGGAAGCAGGACTGAACTTATTTTCTGTACTGCTATAGCAATGTGGTGTCAAATGGCAATGCTATTAAACGTGATGCCTCAAATGGAGAAGGTTCAGCAGTTGAGGTATTCTTTTTGACTCTTTGCATTTGTGATTTGATTTGCGATGCTGTGGGCTGATTTTAGCATATCAAGTTAAGTTTGCTAAAGAAAAGGTTCCTACCAAGTGTTATCACCTATCAGAATAGGGTGCATTTTTTTTCCCAATTGATGCTTCTAAAACCCAATTGGGTTTAAGTAATGTTAATATGTTATTGAGAAAATGAAATTTCTGTAATTTCGCATCTTGATTGGCTCTGTGTTTAGATCTGTTACTTTCTTGGCAGTTTGCATTTAACCTGTTGCCATCCTTCTTGTATTTTGTTCAAATATCAACCTAACCCTTTGGGGCTCCAGCTCCACAGGTCCTGAGATTTATATCCATTTTTGTTCCCAGATTGTTCGAGTCGAACTCCAAGGTGCTGCTGCATTCCTTTATTCTTGTCTGGTGCCACTTGTTCTGCTTCTGGTTGAAGGTAACTGAAGGTTTTGAAGTACATTGGTCCAATTTATTTGGAAATTTCTTCTAACAGCATTGCACACTAGGTTCCACGCCTATAGATATAACTGAACATGGATGGGAAATGCTCCTGGTAGTAAAGAAGACAGCACAGGCATCATCCAATTCTAAATTTCAGTTGCTAGGCTTTGCAGTTGTCCATCATTTCTATCATTACCCTGAGAGCACTCGCTTGCGGATCAGCCAGGTTGGCCCTCCTATTTTACTTGATCTGTCCATGGGTCATATATGTAGTCAGTTTCTTTGAACGGAAGCCATGGCACTGCTAGTGCACCCATGCTGTCTGTTATTTCAGATATTTAAACTGACTTTAGTGTAATTATATAAGCAAATATGTTTTAGAAAGTAAAGCATGCTTTTGGTCTGACACAGATGCTTTGCTGATATGATCTCTTTCCTTTTTCTCTTCTCAGATACTAGTATTGCCACCTTATCAGGGTGAAGGCCATGGTCTTCGTCTTCTTGAGGCAATCAATTCTATTGCAGAGTCTGAGAACATATACGACGTAACCATAGAAGACCCTTCCGATTACCTGCAGTATGTACGGTCATCCATTGACTGCCTCCGTCTCCTCACCTTCGATCCAGTCAAGCCTGCTCTCAGTTGTATGGTCTCATCTCTGAAGGAGACCAACCTTTCAAAAAGGACTCGTAGCTTGAAATTGGTTCCACCCTCTGACCTGGCTGAGACTGTGCGGCATAAGTTGAAGATCAACAAGAAGCAGTTCCTGCGGTGCTGGGAAATTCTGATCTATCTAAACCTTGATGCTGAGGACCGTAAGAGCATGGACAACTTCAGGGCCTGCATCTATGACCGCATCAAAGGCGAAATACTTGGCAGCGCCACTGGAACCATCGGGAAGCGGCTCATCCAAATGCCAAACAGTTTCGACGAGGAGACATCTTTTGCTGTGTACTGGACACAGGAGGGTGGGGATGCAGATGATCAAACAATCGAACAGCAGCCGGAGGATCTCAAGACCCAGGAGCAGCAGCTGAATGAGGTGGTTGATAGCCAAATGGAAGAGATAGTCGAGGTTGCCAGGAATGTTACCTCACGCTGCAAGGATAAACTGGACTTGGCGTCCCGGTGAATTTGGGCGATTCCTGCTTCATGTGCTAACTTGGAAACTGTGAGAGCTTGCCTGCTGACATCTCTTGTGAGAGGCTCTCTTCAGGCTGGAGAATCATGTAATGCAGACTTTTGATGAAAATGTTACATTCGACAGTTTTTTTGAAATCTACGTTCTTCGACTTTGTAACGATGATAGAACTTCTAAATGTTCCGTATGGAGGTATTGCTTGTGATGCTTGTGTTGAGTTTTCAGTTAGGGCCTGCCTCGTTTGAATTTCACCGGAAGCAGAATAATTCCATTAGTTTTGCTTTGATCCAAGCAAGGCTATTATGTTTGGCCATTATCGAACAAAATACCAACCAAATGGCCCTAGTCTAGACAGCCAGCTGTGCTAACTTAGTACAAAGCCGAAGCTGGAATTTATATAACTCTGAAATTCGATAGAAACAGCAAATAGCACATAATAACTGGAAATCGCTAAGCGCATGATCTACACCATCGTTGTTTACAAGCAATATTACATGATGACTGTTACACAAGGGCGTACTTCTGGGCGGCTCGGTAGCCAGTAGCCCAATACAATAGAATGAGCGGAAGAGCATTAGCAACAACCCACACCTCGCAAAATATAAGATACTGGACTAGCAAGTATCAAAATCCAGAAAAAAGAATAAAAGATGCATTACTCCATAGTCCCAAGGAATCAGAAAGATTAGTACAGCTGACTGTCGCAACCGAAGGAAAGATATATTCAGTTCAAGATGACTAAATTGATCTCAAAACATTCTGTTACTATAGTCAAGACACAAGAAGGCTGGAAGACAGATTGATGATGGCCATGGCTGTACTAGGACAGGACATTTGCCACCATGCTGGCCTGAAAACACAAGCAGTGCCTGCTACAAGTTTCTCATTTTAAATAAGTCCGGGCAACCTAAATTGACTTTAAGCTCTTCAATACATCCATAACAGCTGGCCAAGTAGTACTGCGATTTGCAAGACGATTCAAGTATTGCCAGTGACTCGGTCCTGCAGCTATGGTATCAAAAGCCAAAGAAACCAAGCTCGGTTGCCCTTTCTTTCTCAAATGTCTCAAAGTATTGGTATATGATGGTAACGGCAAGCAGTATACCGGTTCCTGAACCAATTGCCCCCATGAAATCAGCTAGAACAGTCAATGCACCAATGCATACTCCACCAAATGCTGCAGCAGTGGGGATGTATCTGTTCAACTCCTTCTGCAAGTTTGACTCACGATGGCCTGGCATCACCATTTGTTGTTCCTGTTGAATTGTCAAAGTTAAAAGAGTTCACAAGTGGCTCTTGCATAATAATTTTGGATGTCAAAATATAGACAACAGATAACCCATTTAACACTTTAGTCCATATCCCACTTAGGGCCTATTTGTTTTTGCTGTGGATTCTCCAAAAGCTGATTCTTGATTTTGAGATGGCATTTGGTGAGTAATTACTTGGAACTTTCAGTGGCATTTTCATATTTGTATTATTCAGAATCCATAGAAGCACATATGAAGTAGATTGTGGATTCTAGTATATATAGGTGGGCTGGATTATGAAAATCGATTCCTAGAATCGGGCTGATTGTTTTTTATTCAGCTTTTGGAGCCAAAATCCACAGCAAAAACAAACCAACCCGACTAACTAGTGTGTAGATATTGATGTCCTAACACCAGGCTGAAGTTTCTAAGGATCCCGTGAAAACAACAATAGTTCCAGAGGCAGAAAATACTGGTTTTCTGAACAGATCATAAACCAAAATTCTAGAACATTAATGTACCTCAGTGACACTAATGTTGCATGGTACAGAAATCTTTGGAGTTTCATACAAGAGGAAGTATATGGTGAAAGTAGACATATAGTGAAATCATGAAAGTAGGTAAACATGGGCGTTAGATCGAACTTGAATAGTTCAGATCTAGGTGGAATCCCTCCTCCACTTAAGGTGTAGAATTTTGTAATTTTTCAAAGGGGTTATGTGTAAAACGTGTTTAAGTGAGGTGGTGGGATTCCACTTAGATCTGGACCATTCAAATTCAATCTAACGTCCCCATCTGCCTACTTTTATGATTTCACCATATATCTACTTCCACCATATACTTCCCCTACATACAAACAAATTCTAGAACTGGACAATGTACTACCATATACCAAAACACGAACAGATCTGACATAAAAAATTCAACCTTATCCATCAGATGTTATGAAGCATACTGTAGGTGAATTGGAACAGTAGCTGGATAAAAAAGCACGAGTCATACATATACACTGTTTTTTACCTTCAGCTGCTTAGCAACATCCTTCGCCGATGAACCAGAAACTTCAATCCATGTCTTTGAGAAGAGAGCACAGGCTGACAGCATAAATACCACATAGAACAATGCATGGAATGGATTTGCAAGAACATCGGCCAAACTACAAGTTTTCAAAACATGCAAAGGTAATTATAAGTAACAGTAAATTGTGAAATCAAAAACAAAACCATAAAGAAAAGGAGGCAACGTCAAAGAAAATAATTATTCACCTTGATGGTGCAGTTACATAGTAAGCAAGACCACCAACAGGAATAGAATGGCCAGAGTACTCAGATTCCTTCCATTTCCCAATAAGGTTAACCAAGAAATTTCCACTGTACTTCCTGTAGAGAAGCTGCAATAGCAATAAAAAAACATGTCAGGAATTGCATATTCATGTATAGATTTACCTTACTGCAGTCTACAGCACTGAAATTAAAGTCTGTACCTGGGATATGAAGTAGAGGTTGGTAATCAGTGCAGAGTGCAGAATGATGGGCATGTTCGAAGTGTAGAACAGCTTAATTGGATATGAGCCTTGCTGCCCACGAGCATTCTTTGATCTCACTGGAAGCACAACACGGAAGCCTTGGAAATAGATAACTATGAGGAAGACCAAGACAGTAGCAAGTAAATTGGTTACATTTGGAAGGTTCTGACGGTAGAAAGCCTCGCGTAGGGCACGGACTTTGTCGGTTCGAGTAATCAACAGATGGAACAATGCAATGACAGCCCCTTCAAATTCAGCACCACGCCCACTGTTGATGGTTGTGGGGCTAAACGCCTTCCAGATGATATTCTCACTATATAACAGCAAGTTTACCATAAGCCAACTTGTAACAGGATAGCACATCAATAAGAGAAATGAAGTTACATGCTTACCAGATATTGGTAGCAATGAACAGAGAAATCCCAGAACCCAAACCATAGCCTTTCTGCAGAAGTTCGTCTAGACAGATGACAATGATGCCAGCAAAGAAAAGCTGAAGTATAATGAGAATAGCATTCCCAGTTCCAAGTTGGCTCACACTACCATACATTCCAGACAGAACATATGCCACAGCTTCCCCAATGGCAATCAGGATACCAAGCAACTTTTGTGCACCGTTCCTGAGTAAAAAGGTACACTATTCATCACAAGATGGTCACCTGACATAAGAAATATGAACCAGCAAGCTTTACAATTTTCACTGGCCATTTCTTGGATAGAGAATAAGCTACAAACACAGCAGACTGTGAACAAAATATCCACCAATATATAGACAAGAGTAAATAGGAAATTCTGCTATTTTTATAAATACTTACAGCAGAGCACGATCCTCTCTCACACTGTTGTCAACTTCAATAATCTTTGATCCCACTAAAAGTTGCATTACCATTCCAGATGTCACAATCGGAGTAATACCCAGCTCCATAACAGTACCACGGTTTGATGCAAGAATAACACGCATCCAGTAGAAAGGATCAGCTCCGGTAGTTGAATGAATGCCATAGAGTGGGAGCTGGCTGCACACCAGGAAAATGAAGAGAGAAATAACAGTGTAGATCACTTTTTCTCTAAATGGTATTTTCCTATCTGCACTCTGTACCTCTGGCAAGAAGGCCAGAAAGGGCCTGACAAGATGCAGTACTCGAAACCCGCCAGCCATCTTTTTGCTGCGCAAAAAGAAGAAAATAGATCAGCATTCTGTACAATGCACAAGAAAAATCTGAAACATGAAATAACACAGTAAACATTACAAGTATCACTGGCTTGGTGCATTATGCACTCAACCATGGTTATGATTAAGAAGATGAATAAATTTGACTGAAACTGTGAAACATAAGTGAACCTACCAAAATATTGACACGCGGACTAGGAAGGGCAGCACTTCAAATAAGATGAAAACCGAAGTTAAACATGAGTCATATCACGGGATTCTTTACAGAAAAATGTGCAGAAACGAGTTTATGCTCAATTACATCAACTTGCAGTCGAACAAGATAACGCCCATTTTACTTCATAATTTTAAAAAGTGAAACGAAATCTTTCTTTCCTCATTCATGATTGAAAGATATAATTCAGTCGACAAAAAGTGAGCCTAAGCTGAACAAAAAGAAGCAGATGAATTCTATCTATAGTTTTTCGTGCCCATCTCGCAACTTACACAGACAGGACAATTAGTTTGCTACTAATCTTAATTGGGCCAATTAGCTTGGATCCGAAATAAATTTAGCTAGGATTCAGCCTAAGCTCCATCTACTCTCCCGCGTGACATGACCAAAACCACCAGTTCCAACATTTAGCTTAACCCGCATATCACGATATCAACGACCACCAGGAAAGGAAACTCTCCAACCCTGAAATCAATCACAAATCCACCAACCAAACGTCGCCCTACCGCATTCGCATCGATAAAAAGACCGCCGCGAATCGCAGTTCTAACGGACACACCAACCGAACAAACCGTCCCTGTATCCTATATTCGCATGGATCTGGACGCCTCACCTACCAACCGCATCGAGTACATCTCAAGAGGTAAAAACACGCATACGACGCAAGCGCGGCATAGATTTGACACGCCCGGGCACAAATCAAGCGGGCACAAATCAAGCAGGAAACACAGATCTGCGACCGCAGAGCACGAATCGGGGGAACGACAATCCATAGGTTGCCTCGGGATCCGGAAGGGAGCGAGCGAGGGAGGGAGCAGCTTTACCTGGCCGCCGCCGCCGACACCGACGCCGCCGAGGTGAGTCGAAGCTTCGCGGCAGCAACAGCAGCCGCGGCTGACGAGGGCGTGAAACCCTAGGAAGGGAGGAGAGAGGAAGAAGAAGAGAGACGAACAGGGAGAGGAGGTGAAATATATAGCAGGGGTTTTATTGGGGAAAATACGATGAATGACGCTCGAATTAGATTCGCGCCGCGTGAAATGGCGTTAAATTGGGACGTCGATCGAAATGGCCGCGTCTTATCCGATTTCTCATGGTGACATTCTGCCTATTGAATTGACGGAAATGCCCTTGGGTCGACATAGTGAGGATTTTATTTGGAGTTTAAGCTTTTCTTTTTGGAAATAATTTTTACGAAATATTTACGTGAAATTCAAAATAACGAGAAATTCAAAATAATTCAAAATTACGTGAAATTCAAAATAATTTTTACAAAATAATACATGGTACATTTTGAATTTCAATTTTTTTAATTTCGTGAATATTCAAAATAATTTTGAATTTAGTGCATAATACAAAATTATTTTGAATATTCACGAATAATACAAAATTTTGTGAATTTCGTGCATAATTGTGAATGTTCACGAATTTGTTGAATATTCACAATTTTGAATTTCGTGCATAATACAAAATATTCAAAAAATTTACGTGCATAATACAATTTTTTTTGAATTTCGTGAATATTCAAAATAATTTTGAATTTCGTGCATAATACAAAATTATTTTGAATATTCACGAATAATACAAAATTTCGTGAATTTCGTGCATAATTGTGAATGTTCACGAATTTGTTGAATATTCTCAAATTTTGAATTTAGTGCATAATACAAAATATTCAAAAGAATTTCGTGCATAATACAAAATTTTTTTGAATTTCGTGAATATTCAAAATAGTTTTGAATTTTGAATTTTTGAGCAATAACAATAGAAATAATTTTGTATTATGCACGAAATTCAAAATTATTTTGAATATTCACGAAATTCAAAAATTTTAAAATTCACGAAATTCAAAATGTACTCGATTATTTTTTGTAAAAATTATTTTGAATTTCACGTAATTTTGAATTATTTTGAATTTACGTAATTTTGAATTTCACGTAAATATTTACGTAAAAATTATTTCCAAAAAGAAAAGCTTAAAACTCTAAATAAAATCCTCACTATGTCGACTCAAGGGCATTTCGTCAATTAATAGGCGAATGTCACCGAGGAGAAATTGGATGGCATTGTCGCTTCAGATCAGCGCCTCAATTTAATGTCATTCTAGTGGGCGAATCTAATTGAGTGTCATTCATCGATTTCGCTTTTATTGAGATGGGAGTGTAGGCGTGGTGGGAGTGTAGACGTGGTCACGAGAATTTTTTTAATAATACATTTTTTAATCGGAATTTCAAAATATTCTCTAAGGAAAAAAATTTCATAAATATACCTCTGCGACAGGGGCCTAAATAGAAAAATACATCAGGCGGACAGTGCCCAAATTCGTGGCCTCTGTCAAGATGGCAGAAAAGTCTGTGAACCAAAGCGGTGCTCACTGCGACTAAGAACTGCTTGGTTGCCTTCTCATTTCAATTAAGTCAGATGAGCTCGGCCAGTTGGTAGGAGCAGGCCGAGTGAATCTGAGGGATGTTGTTTGGTTGGTTGCATGAGAGTAAGCAGGCTACATAGAGATGTTGTTTGGTTGGTTGCACTAAAAGAGAAGTGGGAGACAATTTTAAGAGAGGAATGAAACAAATTAAAACAAATACTAGAAAATCAATAGATTTTAAAAGCGAAAATAAAAATTTTAAAAACAAACAATAGGAAATCAAAAATCCAAAATGAAAATTTTAATCTTTTGAAATTTATATGGCAAGTGTGGTCTAGTTTTGTTCGAAAAAAAGTCAAGAACACATAGGTGAAATCGGTTTAGTGATCGAAGATACTAATCAAAAGATATAGCAAAAGTTTAGATGAAAATCAAATTGAAAACGCTGATGTCATCGTGCATGCAGCTCAACTGGAGCCTGGCTCTGCTCATGCGGCCAATTTCCACGTTTCTAGTGATGCAGGCTAGAGGAGGAATCTTGCATCAACTCATGCAGGCTCTGAGCAACATGCAGGTAACCAAACACACAAAAAAAGCTAGAGCTTGTATCTATAGATGCAAATCTCTACACAAACAGGCAACCAAACAGGCCCTAAAGTGCGAAAGGAGCCTGTCGCACGACTAAAGTGCGACAAGAATACTGAAATTTTTGTATTTAATATTTTTTGTTGACAATTTTTGTTGTAAATTGGTTGTACATAATTGATGTATTGAACCGGGAATCGGAAAAATTATTTTATTTCGTTAGTGATACGCATTTCACTTAGGGGTTTTCGTAGCCTCGTAAGGTCCGCCGAATATGGGCGAAAAATGACGGGAAAAAGCACGGGCGGCCTATGCAACGTGGCATACCACTTCAGTGCCGGCGAGATGGTCGGACGTTGGCCCGGTATTTTGTTACCAAAATCGGAAAAGGCACTTTCATGAACGCGAAGCAGCGAAATCGTGGCCACTTAGGGGTTTTCGTAGCCCATGATGCTAGGACATGGTCCAAAAATCTGAGAAAAAATCAAGGCGGCCCTACATAATGCGGGCTACCACTTACGTATGGGCGAGATAGCCGGACATTGCCTCGGCATTTTGTTACTTAAAATCGAAAAAGGCAATTGCGGCCACGAAACCATGGAAACTTTTACGACTTCGAAAAATTTTGAAACTTTTTATGGATGTTCGTGATAAATCAGTGATATTACCATAAAAATTTCAAATGATTTTAAGATATGAGAAATTTTTTAAAACTCAAACAATACATATATAAGGGCACATACACCGAAAGTTCAGATGATAAAAAAAACAATATATTAGATTATATTACAAGGGTATTACAGAGCGTTTAAACTAACTAACGAAAGCAGCATTGCGTCATGGTGGAACAAATGATCGTTCGCTTATCTGGTACGGCCGAATGATGTAAGACATTTTCGCATATTACGACGTTCTAATATTGCGGCGATCCTCGGACACCGCTCAATCCCTACTATGAAAGAACTCCATGGGGTTCATGATGCTCGGTATGTCGCCCATTGGGTGGCCTATCTTGCGTCGTCTCGGGTGTATAAGACTTAAATTTTGGTTGTTTTTATGTGGATTTCTACCCTCCCATATGGGCATGTCATCCGATTCGGCGTCCCTATGTTAATACCACGGGTTCCGGATGGTCTGAATGAGTCAAAGATTTGTTGCGTGTTGCGGACCTCGGCCATTGCTTCCTTATCCCTTCTTCTTGAGAGGAGAACCCTCCTGCACCTCTCTGTGTTGGCCTTTAGGCGGAGACATGCGAGACGCTGCTCTGCTTCGGCTCGCACTCCACTATATGGTGCGAGGAGGTGTGTGTTGGGCTTATGCTTGGACAACCGGGCGTGCCTGCGATCAATCATGCATGCATGCTTTGGTGGTTGCATAACACCGTGAACGTGTGAGAGGGTTGCTCCCCAGTTATCCCATGCAAGGTTGCACGAGATGTGGGTGGTACGCGTCTCGGGTCCACCAGGTTGAAGTACCAAAGACCGTTCATCCTCGGCCAAGGGGCACCGGTAGAATCTCCGGTCCGCTAGATCACCGTGGCAGGTATCAACCACTACCTCGAGGCCATGTTCGCAAACGTCGGGGCTTTCGGGTGGCCCTGGAGGAGGTTCCTCCTTGGACTTGTTGATGTTCGAAAGTGTCCTTTTGAACTCCTGTGTGCGATGAACTGGTTTAGAACTACTACTTTGTGAGTTTAACATGAGTATGTCGCATGAAACTCACCGATCGGTTGGCCCCTTGCAGACCGGCCCTAAGCTCTGGTCGATCTAGAAAATGGACATATCTGGCGGCTCCCACCGGGTGAAGTTCTCGGGCGAAGCGGGGTAGGCATCATGGCGGTTGTAGAAATTAAGAGTCACGTCGTTCCGACCATCGATCCATTGGAAGAAGCAACACCGCCCTCGTCTTTGAGAAAAGAAAGAACGATGCATGAGATGGTAGTGTTACCACATTGTGTGGGCGCTGATGAGTTTACCTTGTAGGTGCGGGCACAACAGTAGTGAGTGCGGGTGGCCGTGTCTCCATGGGTAGATTGCATCATCTTGGCCGGTAGGTTGCAGTCACATTTCGGTTGGGGCAACTCCGGGAGAACTGGGGCGTCGACGCAACTCTCATCCGGATATTCGGGGCTGGATGACTTCTGCTTGCTGAAGAGGCGACGGTAGAACGACATTGTGGTTTGGTTGTGTTGGATGTCTACCCCTCGGACCTGTTTTATAGTGGTAGTGAGGGGTTACTCCACACAATTACACTCTTCTTGCTGCGTGTTGCGATGTGTGCGCGTGTTGTCATTTCATGGCGTGTTGCGGCGTGTTGTCATTTAATGGCGTGGTGTCGTCTCGGCTGGTAAAGTCGCTAGCGATGAGTAGTCTATCGTCTTTGGAAAAAGCTATTGCGTGTGTTGTCGTGTCGACTTGGTAAAGGCGCTAGCAATGTAGTAGTCACATCGCTACCGGAAAGTCTATAAGGCGTCTGTTGTCGTGTCTTCCTAGTAAAGGTGCTACCAATGAGTAAAGGTGCTAGGTGTGTGACAAAGCGTCTAGCTGATGAAAGGAACAACTAAGTACGTAAGATTAAGTTTACAAAAAATACAAATGCAAGTGCAACATATTTCAAATGAAATACTTAGTACATAACATACTAGCAATAATAAAAATCAAAAGAAACTCATCAGGCCTCGCTCGGGAGGCCTCCTCCTCGAACACAGTCCCGCGTCGTCAAGCTGCGTGGCGCGGTGGGAACCTCTGTGCCTAGCTGGAGGCGTCGCGTGCAGTGAGTAGCTGCGTCGGTCTTTGGCGCCGTCTTCTTGACTAAGCTGCGTCGATGGTGGCGCTCCGTGCGGTGATGATGATGCCCCACCCCAAAGACGTCCGTGGAGAGGTAATCACGGTAGTCCTCGGGTCTGCGGGCATCGCCACAGTCGTCGTAGTCGTCGGGGCGTGTCGGCATCGTCTTGTGAAGAAGTGTGCTGCGGGCTGTACCAAATAAAGAATTATTTTGAGCATTGTAATCTGCGATTGTAACACTTGAACGGTGCATTCCAAGATTCACCGAAAGCCCGACCGGCCATGAAGCGTGCCCTCTCCACGGCCTGGCGGGACCGTGTGAAGATGTACTGGCGCACCTCAGCCTCGCTTAGCGGCACGCCTGCGGGACGGTAGGGAGGCCACACCGACACCGAGGGCGCGTGTCGAGTCGTCCGAAAACCTCCCGACGCAAAGGGTGACGCCTCTCGTGACGGGCTCTCCGGTGGTCACCGATCGCATAAGCCGCGAAGGTCCATGTGGTGATGGTGCATCACGTCGACCGCAAAATAAATTACGAATTAGTTAGCAAAATTAATTATATCGAATGTATGACGCATAGCGTCCAAAGCGTGCGAACCAAAGTCCATATGGAGGGGTACGTGTACGCCACCACGAAGCGTGTCTAGGGGGATCGGGTCGACACGCACTCAAACGCACACGAGTCCGAGTGTACCACGCGCGATGCGTCCCTCGTCGACGGGCGCATCCTCGACGTGACGCGTCCTCGAGGGCTCCTCCCACTCCTCGGCCAAAGGCAAAGATACGTGCGTGCATTGTCAGGGGTGGTCGCAGTCGCCCTTCCTCTCATGCTGTGGGTGAAAAATAAGTATAGCGTTATTAGATAGCATTAGACAGTAACAATTATAAAAACATCAATACAGGGAACTTACGAGTGGACCGCGGGTGGGACTGCACGGTCGTCTTCCGCACCGGAACACTTGTCGTCGACAAACTGCCTCATCACACGATGGACAGCGTAGCCCTCGGCGTGGGCGCCGAACACGAGGTACCGACGGGTGAACCCGATCTTGTCGTCTCGTGTGCAAAGGGTGGATAAAGCCACCGTCACACGACGCTGCACCTCTGCGTCCGCGTACGGCGTCCAGCGTACGTGGTCGTCGGTGAGGTGGTCAAACGCCGTGACAAACTGCGGGTAGGCTACCCGCGCGATGCGCGCCTGCCAGCTAGCTGAGTCCGCGGTAGAACGTAACCGTTAGTACTCGAAAAGTTAAACAAAAAGTATCAAACACGTGATTGCAATATATTACCCGTCGCAGGCACCAGATGGTGCCCATGGTCGGACCGTCGACGTCATCGCCTGCCTGCGTGCCCACCACAGGCTGCAGGTCGATCTGGGGCCGGCCGATCTGGAACCTCTCGTATGCCCACAACTGTAGCAGCAGTGGACATCCTCCGAAGATCGAGCGTCGTGAACGAACTGTACACTGACGCAGAGTGTGCGGTAGGTGGCGCGATGCAACGCGCCGAGCCCCACGAGTACTGTGGCACGGCGTCAAGGGGTGCGTCCGCGATCGCCCTCGCGAACTGCACCAGGTGCGTGGACACGCTATCCCCATGGGACGTCGTGAACATGGTCCAGCCGAACAGCCACAGGAGGTACGCCTCCAGGTGGCGGGCGAGCCTCTCGTCGTCCGCTGGCTCGACGATCTGCTCACGCTGTAACATAAAGCTCACTTGTTATTTCAAGCAGTACGTACACAATTTAGTTCGAAATGCTACTTACGTACTGGCCGTACAAAGCCACCTCAAGGTCGGTCGTGGCGTGTGGTCGAAGGTCTGTACACGGCGGTGGTAGTACACCGCGAACTCACGGCAAAGAATCGCGCGCCCATCGGGGAGACGTCTGGGGCACCACAGCCGCCGCCGCGATCGGAGGCCGAGGAGGTAGGAGACGTCTGTAAAGTGATCGCCATCTCCCGACGAGGAGATGGAAGGTGTCGTCTCGGCCTCCACCGATCCATCGAGCGGTGATCGGCGACCGATCGTCACGGGAACCGGTGTCCCAGAGCTCCACCATCCCGGCGAGGCGCAGCACCCGGCTCAAGTTTAAAAACATAAACATGTAATTGATATCGGTCTTTGGTAGTCATGGTGCTCGAACAAACATGTTTACAAATTTAAATATCGGTATGTTACAGGGATCCAACGCGATCGGCGTCCCCAGTCTTGGCAATGGTCTAGGTCGAAGGATCGGCGGTACCACAGGTCCCTCCGTCATCTGGGACACGGTGGCTATCGCAGGCACGGTGACCACGGTCGACGTCTTGGTCCAATAACTCGTCTGGCCACTCGTCATCTCCTCGCTGGTGAGCCATACGCAATTTACAAAAATGAAAGTGAGAGCGAAACACATATGTAAGCGAAAGAGTCCGTAAAAATGCGCAAGCATGACAACAATATATTGAAACAGATCGCACATAAAAAACGGAGAAGTTCATTACAACAATTTATGAAGCCACAACACTGCATATGCCTAGGTACAAAGTACAGTTCATACAACACACGTTACATCACTTAAATTTAAATTTGATGTACGACATATGATAATGCAAACCGCTTGTCATCCAGTGCGATGAGGTCTGCGGCAGATCCTCGCAGAGGACGATCCTTCCCACCGTCGGGTGACCGCCGCTTCTCCTTCGTCTTCTTCGTTTTGTGCTCGCAATTCTTGAACGTATGTCCTCGTTGGTTGCACAATGAGCATTTCTTCACGTTTGCGACCGACTCATCCATGTCATTTTTATACGCCTTGTTCTTCGACGCTCGCTTTCCCTCTTCTCGCATCAAAATCGGGGACCCGAACCTTTCATCAACACTAGGAGTTGTGGTGAAAGAACCCACAACACCATAACCATAAAGCTCCTCGCCCCAAGTTGCCATCACCCTTTCCTTCATGTAATATTCAGATAGGTATGTACCAAGTTGCATTCCAAATAAAGCACATGCACTATAACATGAGAACATGGCCTATGCAAAAGGTATGGCTTGTTGCACGAGCATTTGCACTCACTCAGAAGATGCACTCTGAGTGACAACCCTCCGTTGGTTCCACGCCTTCCTTTATCCCTGCAGATCACCTCGAAGCGCAGTGTACGTGCACCAACTTTGATAGCTCTATGTTTGGCCGCCTTCTGAGCCTTCTCATGCATGTATTTAGTGATCATCGAAGAGTACAAGAACTTCTCATCTCTCATTACTATCTCAGCAGCTGCATGCCTGTCCACAAAGTACTTGGTTGTACCCTCAAGACTCCTCGACAATTCCTACCAATGGAAGACACCTCATCCCTCGCATTACCCAGTTGTAAACTTCTGCAAAGTTAGTGGTCATCACACCGTATCTGGCACCATGTGTGTCATATAACAGTGACCACTTCTCTTTCGGTTCGTGCTTGATCCAGTCCGAGAAACATTTGATTGGCCTTTGCCTCCGACGACGGTTAGTCGCCTCGTCCTCTGTTGGCGGGGAAAAGAGGTCTCCTTTGCTCTTGTGTTCCATCGGCGCTCTCTGTTGTTAAATCGCTCCTTGTGTTTCCTTGTCGGTCATCAAGATTTTTCCACGAGTTCGAACTTCCTCTCTGGTTGGAGTTACATCTTTTGAACATGTTCATCACCGCTTGTTCTTGAATTGCTTATAGAAGTTTGCACCCAAATGCCTCATGCACCATCGACTCTGCAAGTCGGGCCATCGGAATGGCTCATCTTCCCTGCTTTGCGGTGGTTGATAGCACTAACAACCCAAAGATGCTGTCATGCAAAGACGATAAATCTGGACGAGTTTTGACCACCCGATCTTTAGGTTTCGTAGGAACCACGACCAACTCTCGTAGTTCTCGCTTTCTCTGAAGGCAAAGGCAACAGCGAATCTGGTTGTTCCCATCGACACCCACAATTTGTCGATGTTGCCCTCTGTATTTCTCGGTCAAGAATGTGCCGTCCACGCACAACAACGGACGACAAGTGAGAATGCCTTAATGCAAGCGCCGAAGCGAAGAACACTCTCCTCGGATGCATTTTAGTTGGCCACTTGTCGACGGACAATCTTGATAATCATAGTAGGTCCCGTGATTTCTTCCCTGAATACAAGCGAAAGGTCTTGGGAGGTTGTGGTACGAGTCTTCAAACTTCCCAAACCTCGTTTCTAGTGCCTTTTGCTTCCCTCTCGCCTTCCGTAGCTAATTGTGTCTCGATATCTGTTCTCGATCGCTTCGGATAATAGCACGGGCTCAAAACTCGTGTTCTCCACTATCTCTGCGTACATGATGTTCGCGACATACCCGGATGATGAGTTCTGTGAGCCATCACTGCTTTCCTCGATCATACATGTATCTTTGCTCAACCTTGAACATATCCGATGGGTGCCCCATTTGGGCTTGTACGCGTGCACTCTCCACGGACACCCATGGATCTCACACACCACGTCGTAAAGGTGTTGGGGTAGATTTCTTAACCCCGAAAGTCCTTCTTAATGATAGAGCCCAATCTTTCACGGCATCCTGCACAGCTTCTTTTGTCGGGTACATACTGTTATGCCTAACCTCATTATCACTGTACTGCCAAGGCATCTCCCTCATTTCATTGACAACCATATTTTCAAATTGCTGCGTGCTCCACTCTACCGGCACAAGCGTCTGTACCTCCTCCATCTTCCTCATCCGACTCATCGTCGTCCTCCTCTTCTCGCTTCTCTTTGACTCACGGTCTTCCTCTTCCATCCTAACTGTTATTTCCTCAATTTGCTCACCTTCGTCTACCAGTCCCCGCGCTTCTTGGCAAACATTTTCATCATCCTCCGGAAACTGAACATGTTCACCACTTTGCTGAACATGTTGCTCATGGCTAGATCCCCCAATTTCGGTGTCACCGGTGAGCTCATTTTGAGGTGACTACACTCACCGGCGTCCAATCTGCTGGCTTTGGGGGCAACATGCCTCTCATATGCTCGCACTAAAAGCACTCGATTCCATCCCGTTGCTCTGCCTCACATATGATCTCCACGATCACGGTTCCTTTAGCTCAACTAACTCCCGATAAATAGTATCGTTTAGACACTACATAGGCAAAATACCTTCAACTCACACTTGTCTTCTTCCATCCGAAAAGTATAATACAACCATTTCAACACGGAACCAAATGTGCGCTCCTCGAGCCTACTCAAACTTCCGTCCACATCTTGCATGTTACTTAGATCTCACACCTCCAAACCATGCATTACAACCCCATCTCCATAATAAATCCTAAATGGAACTCGATTACGCCATATCTGCTAATCCATTCATTCACCCACAATTAATTATCTTAGTACAAAATACTATGACGTAACATAACTATACCTACATGGTACGAAAATATATATCTAACCGTAAGAAACATCTACATCCTAATAATTCATATCGATGTAGTTATATCAGTAAAAAAATTACATTTCCATCAATATGTACCGATATACTCCTATCCATCAAAATTCATTCCTAACAATATATACATTAAATATCGATGTACTTATATATTAAAAAATACTCATTCAGTAACTATATTTCCTTCAATATATACCGATATACTCCTATCCGCAAAAATATCTAAATTTTCTAAACTAGAACTAGTTGTGACCTATCAATTTACCTACATTTATCCGTAACCTACATCTAAAACTATTTCTAATCTACCACTATTTATCGCTACAATGCTCTAGATCTAACTATTTCTAACATATCATAATTTCTCGCTAAGAACAAGTAAACAACAAAATTTACCTCAAAGCAAAGGACGGAGAATCTCCCTTCTTTCTTCTCTCTTCCCTCTCTCCCCTCTTCCTCTCTCTCTCCCTTCCTCTCTCTCTCTTCCCGGGCGCACAAATGAGCACAGTGCCGGGCGAGCGGCTCATATAAACGCTCCTGTCGCACTTTGGTAGGGCGACAGGAACCCGCGCCCCCGCTGTCGCACTTTGGTCGATCGATTTTTATCGTCTTGACGCTCGTTAAATGCGACAAAGCCGCTTTCGCGACAGCGCCGTTTGGTTCTGTCGCCGTTCGTTCGCGGCGACAGAGGCCACGTAAGCGCTGGGCACCTGCCGCGTGTATTTTTCTATTTAGGCCCATCGCCGTCCAGCGTCATGAGGTATATTTCTGAAAATTTTTTTTCGTGGAATATTTTGAAATTCGAATAAAAATGTATTATTAAAAAAAAATTCGCGGTCACGACGACACTCGTGAATTTTTTTAATCGAAAATAGCTCGCATATAATTTACATCTATATGCGATTTTCATAGGCTGACTTTCAACCATATCTTGGATTTATTAAATCAATTATGTCTCCATGAGTGTTTTGTCTAACTGCAACATATTTTAGCTATAAATAAATGTCTTTCCTTGAGAAGATAGGCTGTTCTCGCTTAATTTCTTGATCTAATCACTAAGACAACTTCAATGCAATTACTAAGAGCTAACAATTTCTACCAAGACATGGAAGTTGTCGGGGATTGGATATTCTCGATAGCCGACCATTGTATCCCGGCGGCCTCCGAGTATGCCCATACTCGGACGTCGTCCCCAAGAAAGATCTTCGGGCCCGAGCATGCCTGCTCGGGAGTCCGCGATCAAACGACCCGGTCTGCCGAAAGGACCTCGGGCTTCGCCCAAAAGCCAGGCGCAGTCCACGAAGACGACGTGGCATTTATTACGCGACGGCTCGAAGGACTGCACGCCCGCGATCTGCGCCCATTGCACCCACGTCGTGCTGTGCCCAGTGGGAAACAAGGGATCAGCTCCGCCCACATCCGGAACAGTGGCGCGCCTCTCTGTAATAAATGTTGTGTCGCTTGTAACCCCCTATAAATACCTTCTCGCACGAAGAGTTCAGGGTTGGACTTCATTCCCTGTTTCCCTCACACATAGAGCTTGTCGCCGGAAGCCTGAAGGATAGTCCTTAGAACCTCCTAGGGCTCCCCGATGTAGGATCGAGGATGCGCCTAGAGGGGGGGGTGAATAGGCGTTTATAAAAATTAACCGCTCTTCTAAAATCAATTGCTCTAATCAACCCCTATGTCAAACCTAATCAATTATTATGCGGAAGCGATAAACTTAGTTTTGACAATTAAGACCTAAATCAACTAGGCTCACTCGTTGCACTAATTAAATTATGTCTCTATACAAAAATTGCTAAATTGATTAAACAAATAATACTAAGCAATTCTAACACAATCAAACAATTGATAAATATACGATAAAGTAAATACTTGAAGGTAAAAGAGACAACCGATATTTTTCCGTGGTGTTCGGAGACTTGCTTGCTCCCTAGTCCACGTTGAGGCAAGCCCAACCACTTGGACCGGCTCACTCGAGCACCCGCCTCTTTCCACTAGTCGTGGTTTTCACGCTTTCGCGTAGGCTCAACCCAACCTTCACAAACTTAGCAGGGGCTTCTCACAACCTTGAGAGCTCCCGCGCACGACGCCTACGCCGTCTAGGAGTCGGCAACCTCCAAGAGTAACAAGTCAATCCTTCGCTTGAATTTCACCGAGCACAACACATGCGCTCCCGGTGATCACCTAGTGCAACACATGCACATAGGCTCCTCCTCAAGTGCAACACATGCACAAGAGACTCTCAACCCACTCCTAATTGCAACACTTGCAATTAGTCTCACTCTTAGCTCAAGAATCAAATGTGAGTATGCAACACATGCAACACCTCATCCAAAATACTCAAGCAACCAGCAAATGCCCCCCCATGACCTCCTTTTATAGCCTCACAAAGAAAACTAGCTGTTGGGGGGCAAAACGGACATTAAAAAAGCTGAAAATAGCTGTTGCTACTGATGCAGGCGGTACTACCGCCTCTAAGGCCGGTACTACCGTTTTTGTGGTACTACCGCGATTCGAGGGCGGTACTACGGCACCTGCTGTTTCAGCCGAGCGATACTCGAAAACGGTCATAACTTTTGACTCGAACTCCGATTTATGTGATTTTGGACTCTATGCGAAGCTTATTACGAGGGCTACAATCTCCACCCATTTTCAAGATTTAAGCAATCATAGATATTTTCCAAAATCACAAAAACAAAGACTCTAATGTAGTCATTCAAGTCCAATTTTGATTTTCTCGAAATCTCTCAAATAGACTTGATCAAAGACATGACTACAAGCTATAAAGAGTCACTATCATCAAATATTGAGCCATGATGATCAACTCATGATCAAAATAACTTTTGCAAAACACATTTGCAAATAACCCGAAAAGCTATAAGATCAATCCTCTAGCCATGTAAGGATCAACACATGATCCCGACACTTTGCAAAACACATTTGCAAATGCCAACCATAAACTTTACTTAGCCTTTGTGATAATCAACACATGATCCAGTCACAAGCTAAAACATAATGCATGAGCTCTCACCTTTTGCAACACATGCAAAACTTTGCTCCAAGCAACCACTTTGATTTAAGAAAGATTTGTTTTGCAAACAAAAACAAAATATGAAGCTTCAATATTTGCAACACATGCAAAAGTGAACTTCACGCAAAAACCAACGCAGTATAGCTTATCCTATTTGCAACACATGCAAATCAAAACATTATCTGAAAACCAAATGCATATGCTCTTCCTCTTTGCAACACATGCAAATCAGAGCATAAACCAACAACAACCAAGCGTAAGCTTAACCCATTCGCAACACATGCCAAATGGTTAACCCTCATGCAAAAACCAAATCCAAATGATTTGAGCTTGAGTGAACATGGGATTGAGATCACCAACACATGATGAAGCTCAAACTAGGAATCAACTCATCTTAATAGTACGGCGATAAAAACCTTAAACTCAAAGACTACAAAGTCCTTAGCCTATCTAATTATACCTTCGCCGCCGTACGCAAGCAATCCCCTTTGGGGTCTTTATGATCTTCACTCATTTGCTCCCCCAGGATCATCACTCGACTCCTCTTTATCTTCGGGATCTTCTCTTAACGCTCATCACCTCATGATGACGTCCTTATCCCGTTCTTAATCATCCTTGGACTTAACCTAACTCAATCACAACTCATGAAAGTTGTTAGTCCAAGATGCATGGTTGTCTCAATTATCTCTTGCACTCCATTAACACATAATGGATGTCTTTAGATCAATTGAGCACAACCTAAATCAATTTGAATGATTTAAATGTGTCTTAAGTACAATAATGCAACGCATGCTTTGTTATACTTAAGAGCTATTCATTTGTTCTTAATTAATCAAGGAACACCATCAACACATGATGAAATGTTCTTCAATGATTAACAAGACAAATGAACTCAATTTAAATTTTCATTTAAATTGATATGAGTATATATTTACTACACAAGTTTTCATATACTCATGTTGATGAAAAGTAATGATCTATTATGAGTAAACTATATGGAAATGATCATTACTCTAAGTCATCAACTATAGAATAAGCCCCACATGTATATGTGCATAGATATAATTGACTTGGATATAATATGCACATATTCAATTTGATCACATTGGAGTATATCCTATATTACCATGAGTATACTATGATTAGGCAATTCAAATATATACTCAAGGATTTAGTTCCTTTGTCTTGATCCTTATATGTGTCCATAAGAATTAGATCAATACAAAGAGACTTTCAAGTTAAACTACAAACTCCCCCTAAGTATGTGCATCCATGTAATATATGGATTGGGAAACATGATGCATATTTTGTGGTTAATATAATGGGGAATATTCATACTTTAACTTGACTCTAAAGTATGCAATTTATATTAGAAAGAATGCGCATACATACCTTGGGTTTTCCATTTTTCAATGCGATGAGACTAATCAAGGATATTCTCAATAAACGAGTTAGTCTCGATATAAGATTTGTCATTAATAACAAAATCACATTAATGGATAATCTCAATATTAGATTTGTCATTAACACCAAAACCATAACTAATGAAGGTTGAACTTACACCCGAGCAAGCACATTAATTGTAACACATCCTCAAGAAGTTAGTGCTACTACTGGACGTAGAGTTATTATCTCCCCCGCGAGAGGCCCGAACCAGATCACAAAAGCCTCCCCCCGTTCGCTGTGATTGTCCCAACCACCTCGATCCGTAGCTCGGCAGGACCTCGGACGCTATACCCTCTGCGGAAAGGGGCCTTAGGTTGATCCCTCATTCAACAAGTAAGCTCGGTGGGGGACCGGTTCCCGAATTGTCAACAGCTAGCGCCGTCCGTGGGGATCGACTGAGTCCTTTCGCGGGGAATCCCTGAGGATGCCGAATTCTCAAGACAATCAAGACCTCTGCGTCTTCGACGACGTGGAGGACGACGACGTGTACTACACCAGCGATGGCGTGGGCGATCCGTAAGCACACCGAATCAGGAGTCTTTTCTCGGCGCTTTGCGGCAGAGCGCGTTCCTCCGCTTCGCGATGATACCCTCGCTAGCGAGGAGGAATCTAGCGCCTCGTGATTTATCTTGGCGTCCCCGACCGTCCCGAAGTGCGCTGGGGACGCGCGCATGGTGACACCACGGTGTCGCCCACGCGTCTGGTGCTCCCGCAGCGTCAATATGGCGGAAGGGAAGACATTCACGAGGTCCGATCTCGAGAGACTTCGCCGACACCAAAGACAACGCCGATGGCAAACCGCCGGGCGTCCGGGCAAGACCACAACGACCGTCGCGCGCCAAGCGGCGAGGAGGGCGGACGCCAGATCAAGACCGCCCACGGGATCCAACGAGCATCGCTCACCGGAGCACGTGCGCTTGGCGTTATATGTACAGTTTTCACTGGAATCTTCTTATTATCGAGCGAGATCATGGCCATATCACAATTTTTGACTTGAAAAGAAAGCCAGTTGAAAGCTACCAAAACTTGATTGACATGCTCAACCGGTATTCTTGTTCCTTTCATTATTGTACTAGTTTTATTTCCTTCCATTTGCAACAAATTCTAATCATGTAAAATTCGTAATCACGTGTGTAGTGCATTCGCACAGTTTCGTGCTAAAACCAGGGGCGTATTCAAGGAGAAATTTGATATTACAGTTGCCTCTCGAGTATGTATATCATAATGCTAGCTTTTTGTTAGTTATCCTAATTTTCATGCATCCATTTCACACTTTCAACTTTTTTCACTATAGATCTTGCGTCAGCCGCCGGGCAACAATTTATGCGGCTACCATGTATGTGAGTTTATGTACTCAGAAACCGGAGGCGCTGATCGCATGCCAAAAGATGGCAAAGGGGTGAGTAAATATAATTACTAGCTTAATGATGACTATGTACTCCTTTTGTCTTGTATAAAAACAAGGATTGATTAATTAATGAGTTAATGATAGGTGCCGGAATATTTGGCGGAACAAGGTTCGGAACTCTCGCCGGCGCGAGTGAGAGCAGTCCAAGAACAACTCGTCGGCTTCATTTACGATGAAGTCATAAATCCGAATGGCAAGTTTCACGAACCAACTATAAATAGGTGGGGCCCTTCGATACAGACTGGTGAACTGTCGACATCTACGGCTAGCAAGAGCGATGCACGTAAAAAATCCCGATGAACGTTCTGTGACCCCGGTGTCGACATCTAAAGTTGTAATTAAAGTTGTTAATGAATGTTCTATGATCCCGATGAACAAACGATGTGTACATATTGTAATACATATTAGTTGTAATTAAAGTTGTTAATGAATGTTCTGTCATTTAATTATAAGTTAATTGTGCATGATTGATTATATATGCTTTAATTAGTTGCGATTTAATACACACATATATTATATATATATAATAGCTAGTAGACACATATATATTATAAATAATAGTCAGGGAATCGATCTTAGGTTGGTATAGTAAACAGGTATTGATATGGGCATAAGTAGTATCGGTTGGAGATATCAACCGATACTGAAAAGGGCCTCGGGGACTCATGGGCTAGTGCCACGTGTGACCTCCAACTAGTATTGATACTCTATCAGTACCGGGTTATGGAACCAGTACTGATGTCGTTGGGCATTATTCCCGGATGGCTTATACCGGTTTAAAAACCAGTACTAAAAGCTGTTTTCAACCGGTACTAATGACAAATTCTGTAGTAGTGGGTGTAGTTAACCACTAGTTATAAGAAATAGGCATATCATCTATAGCTAGCAAATAGACAATCTATCTAGTGGACTGATTATAACATAGTCTATAAAATTAAATATGGGCCCATATGTAATAGTAGGTATGTATCTTGGAATCCGTTATAGACTAACTATAAGTTAGTAGCTAGTCTTTATCTCTCTCCTCCTTTTTTCTCCTCCACATAAGTAAAATGCTGAGTTGTCATTCTTATAGCTAGCTGACTAAGCATCAATGAAGATGCTCTAATACAGCAGTAGTGGTGATGGAGGTAGGAACTGCGTGCCATCGGCATGTGATCCCTGCTAGTAGGAAGAATAGGCCATAAATAAGATGTTTTGTTTGGCTAAGCTTATAGTCTATAAAATTAAATATGGGCCCATATGTAATAGTAGGTATGTATCTTGGAATCTATAAACTGGCTATAAGTTAGTAGCTAGTTTTTATCGTTCTCCTCCTTTTTTCTCCTTCACATAAGCAAAATGCTGAGTTGTCATCTTTATAGCAAGCTAACTAGGCATCGTTGAAGATGCTCTAATACAGCAGTAGTGGCGATGGAGGCTAGAACTGCACGGCATCGACGTGTGATCCCTGCTAGTAGGAAGAATAGGCCGTAAATAAGATGTTTTGCTTGGCTAATCTTTCAGCATTTTAACGTACAAAAGTCAAAGCGTTTGTGGGGTAAAGTCTTTGCTTAAGCTATAAATTATCCGTGCAATACTGCCACAGCCATTGACTGTTTGGCCCCTGCCATTGACTGCTTGGCCCTATTTTTTCTCGTAACTTATCTAGCTTGTATTCTAATTTTAAAAAAATTTTAGATAGCCTCGAGTCGGATTCGCTTTGTTTTACTTATGTTTCAAAGCTTTTAGACAAATCTTTAAAATAGACAAAGAATTTTAAAAAATAAAATTATTTTTAATTTAAACAAAAGATAAGTATATAGGCGGATAAGCTCCAGAGGTACAACGCCTTATAAAGCCTTTGAAATCTTTAGGGCCCTTTTGGGAGCCCAATTCCCTGCCGCGATCCGGGCCCATTTCTATGGATGAAAAAGGCACGAGCTACTTTTCCTTGGGCTATTCCCCTGGCATGTTTGGCAGCCCACAGACCATGGGGTTTTTGGCCCAATCCGCTGGCTATCCCAGGGGAAATGCCACCTCTCCCACGGCTCGCGGATTTTCCACCCGCTCGCTAGTTCTCTCCCGACTTGCTGGCTCCCGATTTGCTGCCTCCGCCTCCACCTCACCTTCCAACCTTCGAATCTGGTCTTGGCCTCCAACTCCGGCCTTGGCCTCGACCTCCTGCCTCTGCCTCTGGACTCCAGCTCCCGCCTCTAGCCTCCTCCTCCAAGCAGCCGTAGTTTAGGTACGTGCACTGCGATGCGACCTCATGGCCTCCCTAATTCTTTTCCTTTTCTATCTAATCGTGGGCTTCTTGGATGCATGCCAAGGAGGACACAGACGGTGACCTCGAGGGCTGCCGCTACTATTCTATCCTACCCACTACGCTGGTGGCTCCCCTGCGGTTGAATCTATACTCTGCGTGGACTGGTTGCTTGTGAACTGCCGACGGAGGTCGGTGAGGAACCCTAACCTTACAAATCCAACCTCCTAGCCCCCTTGTTGCTTTGGTTGCCTTGCCTTGATCCCTGATGTAGCAAGATTCCATCATATTATTTTTATTTCAACAGAAATCTTCCTTGAAATCATGCAAATAAATCCACTTCCTTTCCTTAAACATCAATGTCTAAACAGTATAGTGAAGTGACATAAAAATGCAATGTCTATTAGCCCTTATTCACTGCCAATAGGATGAAAAATAGACAATTCTTTTCAGATATCATATCATCAAAAGTTTGAGAATAGCTTAGGTTTGGCTTTTTGGTTGTGTAATTTGTTTCATGAGTCATATTATTAGGTTTGACTATTTGGTCACCTTGTCTTCTGCTTATGTTCGTCAGCTCATGTCTTCTTTTTGTATGTTATAATTAAAAAAATGTATGTTCAACAGCTCATGTCCAATCATGCTTCTCTTTTTTTTTTTTGACTTGACAACTGAAAGAAGGCCACAAGTTTTGAAGCAATGTAGAGCAACTTTTCTTGTTCATATGGTGTGAAAAATAGCCTTTAGCTATCACTTTATTACCGACTTTGGCCTTTATAATTTCTCATGTATCAAGATCTCTATAGACGATGCTACTAGTCCTAGCATCAATTTATCAAGTTGTAGCACACTAGCACTACCTGTAGACCTGTAGTGTAGCCAGGGACCTCAGGTTCAATTTGCATTGTGTGCATGCACTTCACAGTTCAACCAAAAACTGGTCCTTTACATAAATCTCTTTGATCCAAAATATTAGCATTTGGCACATCAATAATTGCTTGCCACTCCTGTAAATTGTTGGTTGTTGCTTTGATCCAAAATATTAGCATTTGGCACATCAATAATTGCTTGCCACTCTTGTAAAGTGTTGGTTGTTGCAACTCCTCTCATCAATAATAAAGTAACTAACCATATATATTAGCATGACATAATCTGTATCTAATGCCAAGTAGTCTTTCTTTTATACTCTAAATTATTGGCTAAACTATGAGGTTGCTGGTTCCTTTTTTAGACTCCATTTGTTGTTACTGTCCAGATGATTTAGTTTGTTAAATTCTTTGTCTTTGAACCTAGACATAGAAATGATTTATTTCAGCCAATAATTTGTTTTTTAGTATTCACAGGCATCTGATCCAGCAATTTGAACCTATATTCTTGAACGGGGAGAGTAATTAGTGAAAACCCCCCTAATAAATACTACTAAACTTGGAGATACTGACATGATGCGAGCCCCAATGATTTGTTCCCCGTATTTTTTTTACTATGCCGTATAATTTTTTTCTATGTAATGATCTTTTATATCGATCGCTTTCATCCTGAACGTTACGTTAGGGCGGCATGAATGCATGATTGGTACTCCTTGGAAGTTCGAAAGAATCCAAAGCCAAGTAACCGCCAAAGTCAATGCCCGATTGACTAAGGGGGAACTGGAATAAAAACAGCTTGCACGCATAACGACTAACTCGGACCACTTGAGCTGCTGTATGGGCAGCTTGCCTTGGGAGATGTGGCAAACTTCTCGCGTCGTCTCCTTCAGGTCCCTGCGGGATTTGTACGCCGAGTAGCCCCTGAATATGACGGCTATGTGTTTGTGGGGCTCCTAGTACATCATATCGTCATCATCGTCCGTGGGATCTTTGCTTTTACCGCTGTCGCCTTTCCCTGGGAGCGTGGGCATGGGGCCTTGACCATTGTAGAACTTCTCCAGGCGGTACGCCCAGGTTCGGCAATTGCAAAGGTCATGCCCGACCGCCTGATGGAGCGGGCAATAGCGATCGCCCGAGGGAGCACTTCTCCCCTCGGGTTCTTGGTCGCCGCGATCCCGATCGTGGTGACCTTGATCGTCGCGGAACCTGGTCGTTTCTGACCTCGATGCGTTCTTGTATGGGATAGAAACGGCGCTTATGGTCCCAGGATTTCGGGAGGCGCCACGACGGAGCGAATAGGGAAACGGCGCTTATGGTCCCAGAACCCCCTTCACTGTTGGGACACGAGATTTTAAAACAAACACCAAAGTTTCTATGGGACCCCTTCACTGTTGGGGTGTACCGGATACGATACTAGTTTCCCGGATCAGTAGCCTAGTACCCATATCCGCCACAGTGATGTTACAGTTCGCATAGACAATTAAACAACAAAAAACATTATATTAAAAACTAGAAGTTATTACACTTCTTAAGCCGTCAGGCTTTTATGTACATTACAAAAGTGAAACAGCGGAAAGATACTTCAAAAGTAATTCGCAGTAGTGTGCTCAGCCAACCCAGAGGCAACTGACTGGAGGAGGAAACCCAACTAGTCCACAAACTCGTCGAAATCCTCGTCGAGCAGCTCGTCGTCGTCGCCATCTTCCTTACCTGCTCCTAGATTTTTAATTCCGTCGTAAGTACACGTATGTACTTACAAGACTTTAGTGTATGGAATTGCTAATGCATAAACATGAAGGGTATAACAAAGAAATAAGCTTCTATCTATGTTTCATTGCGTAAAGCAGAGTTTATTTCACAATACGATATTAGATAGAAATGATTGCGGAAATTTAAAATCAGCAATTGATATAAAACTATTTTAACAATAACAGTAATAAATTTTCAAACAACTGTTCATGACCCTCCACGGCCATAACAGCGACAGATTAAGCCGCCACACCGGCTTACCACTTAAACCTCTCAAGCCTCACCGGTTTGCAAACAACACTCTCTTGGAAAGCCAACCATTTACCAGTTATCGAGAAAACTCCTATACATGATTCATCCCACTGAGTTGCTCTTGACTGTGAGCACAGCTAATCGATTAGTTTTGTTTACCTCTGTAGAGATTTGTATACTTTACCCACACGACCCTGTCTAGTAACCCCGTGTCAGCCACGTCGTGCGATGTTCAACGTATCCGCTCTCTAAATCCCTGGTAACTACTTCCACTTGCAACCAAACGAAGCCTTAGGAAGGTCACTTCGTCCTGAACAATACGTATAGTGCAATATGATCGAAATTTGCTATTCTCTGTCTAAGAATATAAGGCGTATTTTTTAAATAAATTTTCCATCAACATGGATGTATTTCATATTCCAATTCAAAATAAATGTGTTATTCCCTCAATACCCTTAATATATACATTATTTTAGCTTGTATTCTCATATGCATGCATTGAATAGACTACTTAGAGAGTAATAACTAGGATAATATAATTGTTTTTAATGCCTCTTTGATCTATGCGCAAAACTGAAATACTGCATCCTATATTCTTGAACGGGGAAAGTAATTAGTGAGAAACCCCCTAATAAATACTACTAAACTTGGAGATACTGACATGATGCGAGCCCCAATGATTTGTCCCCGTATTTTTTTTACTATGCCGTATAAATTTTTTCTATGTAATGATCTTTTATATCGATCGCTTTCATCCTGAACGTTGCATTAGGGCGGCATGAATGCATGATTGGTACTCCTTAGGGATAGTAAAAATACCTATGGGTCAGGTACCATGGTGCAGGCAATTCGATGGTCCGGATCCGGATCCAAATTTGGACCCATGGGTATATTATTTCGGGTTCGGGTCTGGGTCCGGGTCCGGGTCTCATTTTAGACCCGTGGGTACTCGACCCGGACCCGTTATTAGAGTTGGGGGCAAATCTGACTCTAACATCCATCATATTGTCAGTTATCCTTCCTTTAATTTTTATTTCCAGCTGTTCTTTGACTTCTTTCCAACGTTCTTTGCCCAGGAAATCAAAGACGTTTTCTTGCCAGTTGTCCTTCCTTTCAATCCCGTGACTGGTACCACACTCATTCACATGCGGATCGAAGCATGCATCGGAGGCAGTCGAAGCCCCACACGCCAGTCGAAGCATGCATCGGAGGCCACGCGAAGGGGCGAGCGACGCGACGCTTCGAGGCGCAGGCGCGGCGTTGGTTTCGAGGCGTCAAGGCGCGGGCGTCGGGAGCGAGGCGTCGGGAGCGAGGCGTCAAGGCGTGGGCGGGCGTGGGAAAAAGGAGTAATATGATTTGAAACGGGTCTGGGTACCCGTTCGGGTCCGGGTCCGAGTTTGGATCCGTGACTGACTTCGGGTCCGGGTCCAAACTTTAGGTCTCGGGTCCGGGTCCACGAAGACTGGACCCAGAGGTACCCGGACCCGTTGCCATCCCTAGTACTCCTTGGAAGTTCGAAAGAATCCAAAGCCAAGTAACCGCCAAAGTCGATGCCCGATTGACTAAGGGGGACTGGAATAAAAACAGCTTGCACCCATAACGACTAACTCGGACCACTTGAGCTGCTGTATGGGCGGCTTGCCCTGGGCGATGTGGCAAACTTCTCGCGTCGCCTTCTTCAGATCCCTGCGGGACTTGTATGCCAAGGAGCCCCCGAATATGACGGCTATGTGTTTGTGGGGCTCCTGATACCCCATATCGTCATCCTCGTCCGCGGGACCTTTGCCTTTACCGCTGTCGCTTTTCCCTGGGAGCGTGGGAATGGGGCCTTGACCATTGTAGAACTTCTCCAGATTCCGAATCGCGGTTCAACGCATTGCTTTGGTTAAAGAATCACAATCTGTCATATGTGTACCATCAGCCACTTGTACATGACATCGTAAACTCCGACGGAGACCATCAATAGAGTGAAAATGAGCCTGCACGCACCATTAGTAATGATGTGTTCTCTCCCTTCAGAATAATAGGTGCATTCAAGCAAAAGACACCTCCATAATGTCGGCCGCATCTGCGCTTGGGTACCCTCTACGCCGCACAAAAGCAATCAACAAAGCGGTCAAATGTGACGGCCCTACGTGGCGCCCGGCGGCAGTGGCGAAGACGCCCTACCGCCGGCGGCGATTCACGTGGCGCCCGGCGGCAGCAAAGCGGCGCCGATCCACGTGGCGCCCGTGGCGGTGGGCGAGCACGCCTGCCTGCCGCCCGGCGGCAAATCCACGTGGCGTCCGTGCGAGCGGCGAAGGCGACTGCCTGCTCGCGGCGGCCCACCGTGGCGCCCGGCAGCGAGTGGGCGAAACACGCCTGCTGTCGTCGGCGGCCGGCCCACGTGGCGCCCGGCGAGCGGTGGGCGAAAGCACGCCGCTGCCCGGCCGTAAGACGAAAAAGGTGGTGCGAGTAACCGCCGAAGTCTCCTTCCCTGTCGTCTGGTGCAGGCGGCAGTTCTGCGGTGTCAGATCTATCAACTACGAGGATTTCTGCTACAAGCCCATTCCTCTGACACCTCTCACCAACCCGTCAAAAAGGGGTCACATCCCGGACGGATCGGGCGAAGCCATGCATCGGCATTTAATGAGGCTGGAGGAACGAGACAGCACAGGAAGGGGTAATAAATGTATCAGGATCAGCATGATGACCCTCCTTTTACCTACTCCCGTTAGCCTAGCCTATATGAGGGCCTCCGGGTGCATGGGAAAGGGGGTCGAGCATTTTGAGTAGTGTTGCTTTCGAGCAAGCAAGAGCTCCGCAGCATAGTCTGAGAGAGAACTTGTAACCTGAGAGCTTTGTACTGGCTTTGCACACTGTCTAAACAATCTAGCAGGAAGTAAGGCCATTACCCAGGGAAAAGGGGGCCTGAACCTGGGCAAAATCTCTGTGTGTTCCATAGTTTGTAGACGCCAAAATCTGCCGCGTGGGAGTCTCTGGGGTTTTCACCTCTAGGGTTAGCCACTGCCAAGACGCCTCTGTCGAACCAAACCCGGCTCAGAGGCTCTGGGCTGTCACCGAATCTGCCAAACAGTGGGCGCGCCAGGTAGGGGGCTAGTGGTTGGTTTTTCCGGCCAACTCCCCGGCGAACTTTGGTGTTCTTTGTTCAATGTGAGCGCCCTCAAGATGGCGGATTCTCAAAGATGAAGGCGCGGCGGGGTCGGCGTTCGCCGGTGTCCCGGCGATCTCACCGGCCGAGGGATCGTCTCACCCCACCCCCGAGGTGGCGACGTTGTTCCTCGGGAAGCGGCGAGCAACTTGTGCGACGCCGCTTGTTATGGAGGCAGCCACACTCGCCAAAATCTGCATGCGGTTCGCTCTCTGACCACCGGCGTGGAACTTCGCAGAACACCCACTCCGCGGGCTGCGGACATCGCCAACCTCGTGGACGCAGCCCAGCTGGGTTGGGCCCTCCGTCTCAGCGGGCACTGCTGCCGCCGCCGCCTGAGGCGCCCGGCGCCTCAAGCGCCTAGCGCCCCGACGAAAAAGCTCGCCAAAGGGGCGGGGGCAGGGGGCGGAGGCAGCGTGGCGCTCCCTGCTCCAAGAAGAACCGTGGGGACCTCCGGACACATTTGGATGAAAGCCGCAGCCGGCGCGGTGATGATCTCCGCGGCTGCTTGCCGCGTCACCAGGCCTAGGAGCGCGGCCATGGGAAACAGGTAGCTCCTGACGGTGAGAGCCATCCTCGTGGCTCCCACTCTCGGGCCAAGGAGGAGGTTCACTCCTCCGATTCTATAGGGAGTCGGGCCCGCTCCCGGGCGATCTCCTGTCGAGCCCGATGAGCACTGGCTTTCCCTCTGCGTCGGTGCTGTGCCTTCGACGGCAAGGCCAAGTGACTGGCCGGACAAAGTTTCGCCTTCGATCCCATCGAAAAGTATGACGGCACCACCAACCCGGAGGAGTTCTTGCAAATCTACACCACGGGGGTGCGAGCAGCCGGCGGGTCCGAAAAGGTCATGGCCAACTACCTTCCAACGGCCTTGACAGGATCCGCCCGCCTCGTCAGCTTGAATCTCCTCGAGGGTCAATGCACTCGTGGGGGAGTTAGCGACATCTTTGTCGCCAACTTTCGTGGCCTTTGTGCAGCCCGCGCGGAGGACGACCTCCATGCTCGAGCAGAGAAGGGGAGTCGCCGCGATTTTATTAGGGCGGTTTTACCACTCGCTGTAATACAATCCCCACATTCGAGCAATCGGTCGTCATCGCCTTTCAAGGGCGACGCGACCGCAAGATGAAGGAGAAGATGGCCACCGCACCATCACCCACTCGAAGCCTCGCACATAAGTGTGCGGGGCTGGAGGCGAGAGCCTACCGCCCCAAGAGTGGCTGTGGCAAGGATGAAGCCGACTCGGCGGTTCCGCCGCAGTAAGAAGGCGCGAAGCGCGAGGCAGAGAGGCCAGCAGTTTTGCCGCCGAAAGCGATGATTTAAGAGAACCAGCGCCCGGAATCGCAGAACCGCCTTGCGGCCGCGATGATTGCCGTGGAGCGGCGTGACGACCGCTATGACCGGCGTAATGATCGCCGCGACGGCGCTGATGACCGCCAGCGGCCGTGGGAACGACCGCGACCAAAAAGAGGGCGAGCCCTATTGCGATCCATCGCACAATACCCATGACCTAGACATTTGTCCGGGTCGTGGACAAAATGTTGAAAAGCGGCTCAAGGAGCGCCGCCCGACGACGATCAAGATGAAGATCCCGCCCATCGCCTTCCAAAGAAAGCGATCACATCAGGCCTACATTTATGGTGGTTCGTCCACCTTTTCTCCAACGCCGCTACAAGCGGTTGAAGAGGGAAGCCGCATGCGCCACGACGCCGCTCAGGGCGGGTCGAATCTCAAGTGGTCGGAGCAGACGCCACTTTCACCAAAGCCGAACACCCCGAGGGCGCCACCGCCGGGCATCTCCCGGCTGTGGTGTCGCCCACCATTCGAACGTCGGCTCGGGCGCGTCTTTGGTGGACGGAGGAGTTCCATCAACCTCCCGTCTCCTCGTCGGCATTTTCGGGCGCCTGCATCCCGCGGCAGATCTCGCGCCCGACTCCGCCCATCTTTGGGGTGGCACCAGTGTGGTTTAATGCCCATCGGTCGTGTGCCTCCCCATCACCTTCGGGATGAAGACAACTACCGTGACCGAGATGGTGGATTTTGAGGTCGCCGACTTGACCTCCCCACAATGCCTTGCTTGGCCGTGGCGTTGGCCAAATTCATGGCCCACCCACTATGCTTACATGGTGGTGAAGATGCCGGCATGCCATGCCCTTGCGATCCGGTGGATAAGGCCGAGGCCTTGTGCCGCCACATGTATGTCTTTGGACATGTCCGGCCACTGCGTTAGGCGCCTGACGCCACTTCCTGGGAGCCCTCAGTTCCGGACCGCGCCTCACCGGCTCATGGGGTGAGGTTAAGGTGGTCGCCTGAGTGAGGGCGAGCCCCAAAAACTGTCAACATTGGCGCCAACCTCGGCCAAATAGGAAGACGCGCTGCCTCCTTCCTCCATCCAACTCCGACGGTTTGCACGGCAACCGTCCGACATAGCCGGGTCCCTAGGGAGATGATCGAGCACCGATTGGCAACGCCCCGAGGCGCGTCCCGTGAGAAGGTTCCCGGAGGCAGCGCCGAGCGCCAAGATGCCATTCGAGAGGAGGTAGAGAAGCTCAGCTGGCCAGGATTGTTAGGGAAGTCTCACCCCGAGTGGCTTGCCAACCCCGTGGCTTGTTAAGAAGTCCAATGGAAATGGCGCGTGTGTCGATTTCACCGACCTCAACAAGGCTCGCCAAGGATCCATACCCCCGCCATGAAGTCGATCTCATTGTTGACTCCACTGCGGGATGCGAAGTCGTGCTTCTTGGATGCGCATCGTACCACCAGATTAGCATGGCACTTGAAGATGAAGAGAAGATCATTTGTAACCCCTACGTGTTTATCGTTATGTAAGAATGGCTTTTGGTTTAAAGAATGCGGTTCTATTTACCAACGTGCCATGCATTACTTTCCGCCTCGATAGGGCGAAATCTTGAGGTTTACGTTGATGACTTAGTCGTGAAGATCAAAAAGAGCTAAGAACTCGATCCAATACCGGAGGAAACCTTTGCTAACCTCCTAAGAACTGTCTGCTCAACCCGAAAAGTGCGTGTTAGGTGTGCCCTCCCAACAAGTTGGGCTTCTTGGTGTCCAAATGGCATTGAAGCCAACCCCGACAAGATATCGACCATCGAACACATGAAGCCGCCAGTACGACTCAAGCAAGTTCAATGCCCGGTCGGCCGGCCTCCTGGGCGATTCATTGTCTTACCGGGAGAAAAAACTTGCCTTTGTTCAAGCCTTGTTGAAGAAGATGAACCACTTCGAGGACCAAGAAGCTCGTATATGCTTGAAGATTTGAAGCGGTACCTCTCCTCTCCCGGTGCCGGGTTTCTCCCACGCCGTGAGCCCTTGCTCTCAGACATAGTTGCCACCCCGAGGTGGTGGCGCGTGCTAATTGCGAGAGGAAGGCGCCCAGAGGCGGTGTACTACATCAGAAGGTGTCAGACGGCAGAGACCCAAGACATAAGCTCGAGAAGATGTCAGTATGCGATCTGGTGGCGCCCAGAAGTCACAGCATTATTTCCAAGGGCGGAAATTACGTGGTCATAACCTACCCGCTACGAGAAATTCTCCACAACCGAGAAGCAGAGGGTCGAATTGCTAAATGGTCTGCGGAGCCGGGGAATTCGACCTCAAATTGCACTCGCGACCGCCATCAAAAGTCGAGTCATGGAGTTCGCCGATGAGTGGACTCCCGCCGCCTGTATAGCGAAAGCACCCGCGCCTCTCCTCGACCTTGTTCTTCGATGGTTCATTCAGCCGAAGGCGCGGGTTGGGGTTGTCCCGGTCTCCGACCGTGACACCTTCAATATGTGGTCGCCTCGATTTCAAGGCCACGAACAACATAGCCCGAATACGAAGGCTTCTTTGGCAGTGCGCATCGCTTTCGGCGTTGGGCATTAGCGTCTCTAAGTCAAAGGTGACTCGCTAGTCATCAATCAAGCGCGAAGGAGTTTCAGTTGTTCACCCCACCATGGTGGCGTGCTTAGCGGAGGTCCGAAAAATGGAGTGTCACTTTGAAGGGTTGGGGTATATTCATATCCCTGGCCGACAACCACCTTGCGGACGGGCTGCAGCCGCGTCCTCGAGGAGCTTCCGCTCCGGCCGGTCTTCAAGAAAGGCTATCGCGACCGTTCATCGCAGCCCACACCCAGTGGGGATGATGGTGTATTGTCGCTGCCGCAGCTCTTGCTCAGTGGGACGACAAAGAAGCTGCGGCGACCTCCGGCCGGTGGGAAGCGATACCGCTGCTGCCATCCAGCTCAGTGGAGAGAAGGCAACAGGTTCGCCCCCCCCAAGTCCGGAGGGAAGATGGCGGTGCGCTGAGGCAAGACTGGGGAAAAGCTTGGCCCACGGAGTACCCAAAGTGCGAGCACCGAGTGGTCGCCACGCTTGGGAAGATCGTGGATGGATCCTATCCTAGCCTTCTGCGTGACCAAGTGATCCCCGCGATGCCTCACCGAGAAGATTGCACGTAAGGCCAAGTGCTATACTCTGGTAGGTGGGGACCTATATCGCCAGCGTAAACGAGTTCTCACCAAGTGCATCACTGGAAGAGGGAGCAACCGCTTCTCGATATCCGCGAGGCGCAAAGGGAGCCACATGTCCGCCGAACGCTTGTCGCAAAGCGTTCGCCAGGGTTTTATTGGCCCATCGCCTCCAGATGCTTGCGAGCCGGTGAGGATATGCGGCTTGCCGGCTTCTTCATCGTGCAATCCACCGACCACCCCAAAGCCAAGAAACCATCCCGCCTCCCCGCCGTCATGATCCGGGGTCGGATATCCGTTCAGGCCCGCTCTCGGGCCACACTTCATCCACCTCGCCGCCATCGACAAGTTCACAAAATGGGTTGAAGCCGAGGCGGCGCGCCATCACGGCCGCCGCCGTCAAGTTCATGCGTGGGATCTTCGCGCTGGAGTCGCCAATCGCATCATCACCGGCTAACGGACTCAATTCACTAGCGGCTTTCTGGATTTCGCGATGAAATGGGCACCAAGGTATGCTTCGCTTCGGTGGCCCATCCCATGAGCAATGGGCAAGCAGAACGTGCCAATGCGCTGGTGCTGAAGGGCCTCAAGACAAGGGCGTTTGATCGGCTCCAAGCGGGGCGGTGGATCGAGGAGCTCCGGCGTGCTTGTGGTCGCCCGCACCACACCTAGCCGACCCACAGGCGAGACACCCTTCTTCCTCATATACGGGCGAGGTCGTTTTCCCCTCCAAGCCGCCGCTTTCTCCGCAAGATCTCGCATTCAACGAAGAAGATCTCCAAATGAAAGACGCCAACCTTTTGAAGAGGTATGGGATCGCTACGCTCTCAAGGCCCCCGCTACTAACAAAGTCTCAGCGATACCATGCCACCCGGTCTCTGAGAGAACACTGGCAAGTCATGCACTGGTCTTCTTGAGACTTCAGACGCATGCCGTTGCATAAACTGTCTCCCGGTGGGAGGGCCCTTTAAGGTGGTTTCGATTCGGCAGGCGGTCCGGCTAGCCACTAAGGACGGCGAAGAACTCGATTTAACTCCTATAACATTGAGTTATCAAGGAAGTTCTATCCTTGAAGGAGTTAGGTACCCGCACTACTCATCGTCGCGACCATGAGGTAAGTCTCTCCCTTGGCCGGTCGGCTGCTTCGGCGGTTAGTAAAGTTGTTGCCTAGAAGGCTTTTACTTTACCATTGTTGTCCCTTTCTCGTGCTCTTAGCGGCAAGTTGTTTGCATGAATGTCGCCGGTTCCAGTATGTTTGCTAATTCCTTGGTGATCTATAGAGTCGCTTTGGTGCTGTGTCCGGCTAAGGACGGCACTGTGGGCGAAGCTAGATGCGGTGCTCAAACGCTGCTCGCACGCCGGGTTGGTTCACAAGTACCGCCGGTTGTCACCGCGAGCATCGTTAGTCTAGTACCCTCCCGAAGCCCGCCGCCTTGACACACGAGCACCATGGTTCGACCAAAATCGCCAGACTTAGGAATCAAAAGGCGGATCGGGCTTACTTAGTGCGGGCCTATATCATTTAATTTATCTTACATCGCCTATCAAAAAGCCTACTCATTACATTGGTAGCTATGTGCGCCAGATAGGCTAAGACATAGGGACGCCGGCTCATTGCATGGAGTCCCAAGCCTTCCCGTGGTCGCCCAGCTCCGGGCCGGGTCGCCTCAAGCCTCTTCGTGGTCGCCCGAGCCTCCGTGGTCGCCCAAGTGCTTGGGGGCTGCTCGCCCCAAGCCCCTCCGTGGTCGCCCAAGTGCTTGAGGGCTGCCGCCCAAGCCCTCCGTGGTCGCCCAGATGCTTGGGGCTAGTCGCCCAATGATATAAAGCGAGATAAGTGTTCATGTTGCATTTGTCGCCCATTTCTTGAGCGTATGCCCCAAAATGAACCAAATTATGTGCGATTGTCGTGGATCTTAGAAGCCAACGGCTCCTTAGTGATAAAAGGAAAATGCTAAGTGTCGTTTCGTCTGGGCAAGCGGCGACAGTGCAAGTTAGGCATGACTACTCGAACACGGCCCAGACACCTCGGGTTGGCTCCACCAAGCACCGGTTGTCACCATTAGTGTTGCTGGTCTAAAGGCATTTCGTAGTAGCTTGTTGCCTCATTGCGTTCTTGTGGCATGGTTCCAGAGATCATTGGGATCTAAGTCTGGCGAATCTAAACCATCGCTAATCTCACGTAAAAACTCTACTGACCTGGTCGCCCTATGTAAATTGCCTGGCTAAAAATCATTTTCGCCTGAGTTCTGTTAACTTGCATGGTTGGTACTTGTGTTTGTACCTAGCTGCATATGACCTAAAAAGGGATTCCGGAGCGCTGCCCTAAAATGGAAAGGTTGTTTGGCATTCTGGCCGAGTCCAAACCTAGTCGCCTGGCAGCCTCAGCACGCAAGATCAATCAAGCAAAACGAATGAACACAGGTAAAATTAGTAAAACATTCCTGGGGCTAAAACGTTGTCCGAATGTTTTGCATACACAGGAGAACAGATCACAACCAAAAGAAAATCAAACAAAAAGAACAACAAGGCTGCCGGCCCTTCACTTTCGTTATCGCCAAGGTCAAGCTAAATGTCGTTGCCGCCTCCACGACCAGGTGTGGAGACGCCCATGGCCGGCCGCTCCACTTGCAACATCCGGCCACGTGTTAAGCTTGGTCACACCAGCGCCTCCTTTGCGTCGTGTCTCCCTCGATGTCGACCGTCACCACCGCCATGGGATCGGCGGCGTCGGCCAGCCCAGCCGGGCCGCGTAGGTCGCGGTCATGATCGCGACCTCCGCCCTTCTCTGGCGGAGCGGGCGGCGAGGCTTCGGCACCCGGAGTGCTTCCGCGGCTCGTTGGTCGCGTGGCAACTGCAGAGCGAGTCCTCCAACAAGCGTGTTGGTGCCACCCCAAGGGCTCGAGCACCTCTTCGTGCGCTGAAGGCCTTCTTGAGCATGACGGACAAATTACGCCAGCAGCGAAGGACTCGAAGCCGAGGTCTTCATGCCGCCTCGCCCTCTCCACCCGTCGGCAAGATGGCGTCGCTGGCTCTGCGTCTTCTCCGCTGCTCGCCGCGCGCTGCTCGCCTCACCCGCCTGCTGCAGCTACGCCTCACCAACGCCAATCGCTGAGCTGTCTCGCCCGTGTTCCGGGCGGCAGGGCGGCGCCTAACGAGGCATGCATATCCCGAGCCCGTGAAGAGCTCGACGTGGCGTTCGGTGGGGCAATGGCGGTGCAAGGCGAGGCGTCCGGAAGCGGCAAGGCGAGATCGTCCGCTTGACCCTCTCGCGGCAAGCGGCGGGGCACTGGCGAGGTGCCCGCCGTCCCGTGGGCGCTGGGGACGCGGCGCTTTGGCGCCCCGAGGGGCCACCTTTGGCGGTACCCTCAGCTAAGACCGCCATCGGGAGTGTGAGGCCACCTGCTGGTCAGGCTCGGCTCCGTGGCGGCGGCGGCGCGCCAGGCCATGGGGCTTGCGCCGAGGAGGAAGTGTCGGCGAAAATGTAAATCCTTTAGCCATGAGGCGGCGGCGGGCGGAGGAGAAGACGCCGGGATGGCGCCGCGGAGGCGGCTTCCGGCAAGGAATCGAGATCGGGCGGCTTGTGTTGCCGCCGCCGAAAAAAAGCCGCCACGGCAGGCTCGTGGCGGCGAGGTTTGCATGACGCTGCCCTCTTGGGATCCGGACCTGCGGCATCCGGCGATTGGTCGCTGTTCGGGTCTTGCCGCGCAGGGTCAGGTCTCGATCACCACGACACGCGGCTGACCGCGGGCGAGCCCCTGTGGAGTCCATCGACGGAGCACCACGACCAGAGGCGCCCGCGATGCTCCAGTCGGCGAAGATGCCGCCATGCGGAAAAAGGGTGTGCTTAGGTTGAACTGGTAGACAAGACCTGGCGAGCCACCGCCTGACCGCTCCTCCAAATTTCCCGCGCTTAGCAATGGACAAAAAATACCGCTTGTTGGTAGGAAGCCACAAAAAGAAGCATGTGCGCAAGAAAAAGCCAAAGAAAAACAAAGACTTACGCCCTGCCACGTGGCGCTGTCGGTCGTCGTCGCTCAGATATTGCCATGCATGGCGGATGGCGCTGGCGGAGGCGATCCTCCCACTCTGGTCCCGGCACCACTTCTAGTAATCCGGCTTCCCGCAATGGAGAATGCAGTCGCCATTGCGCTGAGCTCAGCTGCCTCGACGGGCGAAGTTCTGGGCCTCTGAGGCCTCCGCACGCCTCCGGACAGCACCTCCAAGGCCGATTCCATCATCTATTGATGTACAGCCATTCATCGGCCAGACTTCCAGCTGGATCTGGCCGAAAGGCGATAGAAGTGAGGCCATCCGCCCCGGCGGAATAGCAGCCCCCACCGCTCGTTGTCGGGAGGCGCGGCAGAGGAAGAAGTGGCGAAGAGTGGAAGATTCAGCATCACCCCATGAACATTTCACAGAGGTGTGCGAAGATGGAAAGAAAGATAATGGAGTTGGGGGTGAGATGAAGGTGGTGGATCCCGTAGAAGTGGAGGACGGTGATGAAGAATTCGGAAAATGGCGGGACCAGGCCCGCCATCATGGCCCAAGTGTGGATGAGGATTTCATCGGAAAGGCACCGCGGAGTGGCGGTCCCCGCCGTGGCTTAAGGTGCCTCCTGGCTATGATGGCCATCCTGCTCACCGTGGCGGCGTCCGCGGTGGAGGCGGGATGGGAGGCGCCATGAAGATGAAGAAGGCGAAGGCTTTTTGTGCGAAGAAGTTGAAGAAGCGAAAATTGGGGTGCGAAGAAAGAAGAAGGCGAAACCGCTTGGTGCGGAAGAACCTATATATGCACCCCGCACCGACGGTTCAGCGAAGGACAAGACGTGCAAGGCCGCCTGTCCCGAGAAAATCTGCAGATATGTGAGGGGAGGACCGAGGCGTCAGATCCTCATGAGTGGTGGCCCCGCCCAAGAGCACGCAAACATTTAATGAAGGTTCTAAAAAGCTTTGTACGCCTGAGGCGGGCCCGAGGCTATCTTGTCAGATTGCTCTGCTTGGGTACCCTACGCCGCACAAAAGCAATCAACAAAGCTATTAAATGTGACGGCTCCGTGGCGCCCGTGGCGAGTGGGCGAAAGACGCCTACTCGCCCGGCGGCTGGGTCACGTGGCGCCGGCGAGCAAAGCGGGCGAGCAGCACGCCGCCGGGCGCCCGGCCCACGTGGCGCCCAATGAAAGGTGGCGAGCACGCCGCCGCCCGGCGGCCGTCCACGGCGCCCGTGGCGAGCAGCGGGCGAGCACGCCTGCCGCCTGCCAGAAGACGAAAAGGTGGTGCGAGGTAGCCTTTCAAGTCTCCTTCCTCTGTCGCACTGCTCAGGCGGCAGTTCTGCGTGTCGATCTATCAACTACGAGGATTTCACATAAGCCCATTCCTCCGACACCTCTCACCAAATCACAAAAGGGGTCACATCCCGGACGGACCGGGCGAAGCCATGTGTCGGCATTTAATGAGGCTAGAGGAACGGGACAGCACAGGAAGGGGTAATAAATGTATCGGAATCAGCATGATGACCCTCCTTTTACCTACTCCCGTTAGCCTGGCCTATATAAGGGCCTCCGTGCATGGGAAAGGGGTCGAGCATTTTGAGTAGTGTTGCATTCGAGCAAGCAAGAGCTCCGCAGCATAATTTGAGAGAGAACTTGTAACCTGAGAGCTTTGTACTGGCTTTGCACACTGTCTAAACAATCTAGCAGGAAGTAAGGCCATTACCAGTGAAAAGGGGCCCAACTCCGGCAAAATCTCGTGTGTTCCATAGTTCATAGACGCCAAAATCTGCCATGGGAGTCTCTAGGGTTTTCACCTCTAGGGTTAGCCACCGCCAAGACGCCTCCTATCGAACCAAACCCGGCCTCAGAGGCTCCGAGCCTCGTCTGTGGAATACGCCGACAATAACTTTTCGACCGCCCCTGCATCACTTCACCATGCCGAGGTGTACAGAGAACATCCCGAGTGTTACCGAGAGGTATCCCCAACGAACCCCAGATCAGAACACCTCTTGCAACTCGCCACTCCTTAACTACAAAGAACCTTCCTCCTCTCAATTGACCGCATGGATAAGCTCCGATGTGATTGCAAAAGGACTTACTTCCTTCGCATAAAACCATCACAAACATTCATATGCATAGAAAGTGAGCAATTCTTATTTAGAGGATAAGAAGATACCTTTGCAGATCTTGCATATTGGTCTCCCCACCGATCTCCGTGATCAGAGTGTCTACTGCTTGCACCTCACCACTCACAGAGTTACCAAGAATCTTCCTATTATCCTAAGTTCCCACTTGGGTATTCTCCGCTTGATGTTATGAAACAGGGCATGCCGCCAACCGCATGAAACCATCACAACCATTCATATTCATAGGAAGTGAGCAGTTCTTATTTAGGGAGAAGAAAATACCGTGACATGTCCGCATTTTGGTCCCCCACCGATCTCCGTGATCGAAGTGTCTACTTTTGCACCTCACCACTCAGAGCAACCAATAAACTTCCTCATATCTGAATTGCCCGCTTGGGTAAGCTCCGCTTGAGATTGCAAAAGGACTAGCCGCATCTCGCAAGAAACCACCACATACCTTCATATGCATAGGAAGTAAACAATTTTATTTAGGGAAGAAGAAACTACCTTGACATGTCCGTATTTTAGTTACCAAGATATCGTGCAAGGTTCCTTCAAAGCAAAAGTTGGAAAAACAAATTTTTCCCTCGAACACCTTCCACTTATGAACTAGCGACCCACAAGCCACTTGCATTGAACCGAACCTCCGCCGATGAATTGTTGGAGGCAAGATTCTCCCCGCAAGCTTCTCTGCTTTTTACACTCGATGTCCTTCATCCCCTTACTCGCCCCATCTGAACCAAAGATCACCATCCTCTCTATGGTCCTGCTCAAGGATTGGGCGAAGCATAGCAGCTCAAAAGAATTTTCTTCAATTGTGAACACAAGATCATATCCCACTTTGTTGAAGACCAAATCAGTTTTGATCTAGAATCGTTCTCTGCTCTAACATACCAACTAATAGACGAATAACCCTTTCGCCTATAAGTGTACATATCAACATCCAGAGTGACCCCAATCAAAGACCCAAGCGCCTGAAACCTGTAATGCCTCCAAGCATGAGACACACCGCTACATGCACCTGCACCTCATCCAAGAAATATGCAGGGTCACATCTCCGCTAAACTCCCATTCGAGATTGTGTTTAACTCGATGATTCTTCAATTTATATTATATGTCCGACACGCTGCTTCAATTCATCCTCGCATGGGAAAGCAACAAGAAATGCATCATTTTCATGAGGTAATGCCTCCCAATTCCAATCAATCCGTGTTAACCGTGCAAGTTCCTTTGAACTGTGGGTCGCATCCAATTGTCCACCGAGATCGTGACCAAAGCAATCGGTGCGGATTGGGTGTTTCCAATTTGTAATCAAATTCAGAATTCTAAAGAAGCAGAGTTCATTTTTGCATGTACCAAACATAGCGGCACCGGGTTTCGCATCTTAAGCAAAGGACATTTAACATGCAAATGGGAGTTCAATTTATTACAGATGAAACAATCAAGGTTCGCCTGACAAGCCGACTCGAGGTGCCCAACTACTTTGCATCGAAAGCAAAAGGGAGGGCGTGGTTTTTTCACCTTAGTATTGTTGGACAATGTCTTCCCGCACAAATTTCCAACCAAAGCATTCACTCCACACTCCACCGCCGAACCTCCGATACAACCGGTGACGAGTCAAGGTATCGTCTTCCCTTCCACCGAGAAGAATCTCGACTGTAACCTGTGACACCATGGCCCCTCCCTCCAGACGAATCCCCGGGCCCTAACTTGACCAAAGAATGAGAGTACTGACTCGCGAAGCCGACGTCCACCAAGCCTCACCCCACGGAACATGGTCCCTCCTCTTTGAGATCGCCAAAGAGGACCGCCACGGCCATGCCGAACCACGACGCAGACCGGTGGTGGCGATCTCGTCATGGTGCTCCATCATCGGGCGACGGCGGAAGAGTCAGAATTTGTGCGTATATACGCCGAGGAGTGCCCTCTCTGGTCACAAAGGGTTGGGGCGAAACATTCAGCCGAGTAGGCCTCTGATTGGTTGGCCTCCGCAGAATATTTCGTTTTTGGCCATATTCTTTGGCCCGGTCCACTAAATCACTGTGATTTTTCTCTCGATTTCAAAAATTGAAACTCCGTAATCCCGAATGATTCAAATTTACTGATCAACCTCGATGATCTCCGTATGCCTTCCAACATCAACCTCATGGGGCCGCCTGAAAATAGCCTCGACGGACATGGGGTGCGGTTGGCTTATGCTGATCGACGCTTGTTGCGCTGGAAGGCTCAAGCGCCGGCCGGAGAAAGACAAGGTTTTGGCAATGGACCACGCCATGGCCGCACCTTCCAGCACCGACGCAGAAAACGACGGTTTTGTCGTTCCGTCGAGCCCCATTTACTCTTGCAGTCTGAACCAAGAATTGTCGGAGGAATTGCCTTAAACGAACGATTTGTCTCTCGATCACAATGCAATTTAGAAGACACTGTTTCTTGTCCGACAATAGAAAAAGATTTGTTTGGACTTAGCCGATGCGCCAGTGAAACATTGCGAAATCCAACCGTAGATGAATTGGCATGAGGTAAATCTTTTGATCTATCCACCAAATCAACACCGTTTTGGACACACAATGACTTTTCCCCCCGATAACACTTGATCCGAAGGAGAGAGCGAATTCTCCCACCATCGACTGCCCTTAGGGAATTTGCTTTCACGTATCGCTGGTTTACATTTGACGCAAAGTGATGATGAATTTCACCGAACTTGTGCCAATCTGACAATTCTCGCAGCACTCTCATTACTTGGTCTTGATTAAATGTGATGTTCCTAATTTCAACAAGCGATATGGAAGTTAAAAGTCGATTAAGATCAAATTGTTTTTATGGTATTTACGAAGAGGGGTTATTCTGACCAAGGATAATTTGGCCAAACGCAATTGGCAGGGTGATCAAGCATGCAGCTTTTGTCACGAATTGGAGACAATTAGGCATCTGTTCTTTAACTGTCGATTTGCTCGCTCGGTATGGGGTTTTTTGCACATAGCTTTTGGCATCGCTAGACCTCTTAGTGTGTCTAATATGTTTGGTCAATGGCTTGGTCTGTTTTGAGAAGAATCTTCATAATGTTGTCTTACTAGGAGCCACGTCTATTTGTTGGTCTCTTTGGTTGACCAGGAATGCGCTTGTCTTTGAAAGGAAATCAAATTCATCCACTTTTGCGTGTTATTTTTGCTACTTCCCACCGGGCTACGTCGAGGTCGTACTACTGGTCGAACAGCGATCTTTCATGGCGGAGGCTACACGGCGGTTGGTGCAGGTGGCCATAGGTTTCTTTTCCCAGGAGCATGGATGGCGGTCTAGCTTTTGGATCACTAGTCATTAGAGTGTGCGTGATTTTCTTTGTTTTTGGGCTGTGTGCTTTTGTTAAGCAGAGGCCGGAAGAAGTTTTTTTTCAAGGGCTTTGTATCTCCTCGATGTAATGTTCTTGAAGATTAATAAAGCTTCCTTTATCAAAAAAAAAATGCATGCATTGAATATACTACTTAGAGAGTAATAACTAGGGATAATATAATTGTTTTTAATGCCTCTTTGATCTATGCGCAAAACTGAAATACTGCATCCTATATTCTTGAACGGGGAGAGTAATTAGTGAAAACCCCCTTAATAAATACTACTAAACTTGGAGATACTGACATGATGCGAGCCCCAATGATTTGTTCCCTGTATTTTTTTTTACTATGCCGTATAATTTTTTTCTATGTAATGATCTTTTAGGCCATTCATAATGGGAGTTTCATTCTCATTAAATGATATGACACATCATTATGTTTGGTGACATGGCAAGGTAATTATGAAGAGAGAGATAGAGAGAGTTTCATGGGAGGTAAGGCTATTCACAGTGCATTGTATCTTGTCACAATATCCAAAACTGTCATATCATATGATATTATAAAAGATACAACTATCCCAATGCATGGTATCATGGATTGTTTCTTAGTCCTCACAAGATAATTAAATGCTAGATGTGTATGAGAGTATGAATTATGGGCCACTTAGATGATTCAAGTTTCAATGTCTATGGTTTCATGTCCAAGTGGTATCTTCCTCAAGATACAGCTTTCTTCTCTCCCCTCTTAACTCTCTTGACACATCATCAAAAATACTTATGTGGCATGTATTAAATGGGTATATTACTATGCACTAGGAATAGCCTAAGAGAGTTTTATCTAGATGAAACTTAAGATATACGGTTACTTAGATAAAAACTGATGTGACACTCTTGGAAACGGGAAATGAAACTATGCACTAGAATGGCCTTATATCGATCGCTTTCTTCCTGAACGTTGCGTTAGGGCGGCATGAATGCATGATTGGTACTCCTTGGAAGTTCGAAAGAATCCAAAGCCAAGTAACCGTCAAAGTCAATGCCCGATTCACTAAGGGGGAACTGGAATAAAAACAGCTTTGCATTGCACGCATAACTTACTATCCTACGCATGCAGCAATCACCAGGAATGGCACTAAGATTTGCATGCATGTTCATGGTGTTGCTGATCTCCCTGTCCTCTGTGCCTGCAGCTTCATCAGCAGGTCCGAGCAAGAGCGACGGCAGCGATACCGATCTCGCTGCGCTGCTGGCTTTCAAAGCCCAGCTCTCCGACCCTCTCGGCATCCTCAGCGCCAACTGGACCAACGGCACTTCCTTCTGCCGCTGGACCGGCGTCTCCTGCGGCCGCCGGCGCCACAGGCAGCGCGTCACCGCCCTGGAGCTGCCTGGCATGCCCCTCCGTGGATCTCTCGCTCCTCACTTGGGTAACCTCTCATTCCTATCTCTCCTCGACCTGACCAGCACCAACCTGACGGGCTCAATTCCGGATGATATAGGAAGGATACGCCGCCTGAAATTCCTCCTCCTCAGCTTCAATGGCCTGTCCGGTAGCATCCCTCCCACCATTGGAAACCTCTCAAAGCTTCAAGGTCTTTCCCTAGCGGCGAACCATCTATCTGGTCCAATCCCAACAGAGATGCAGAATCTGCACAACCTTCACTACATAGATCTCGCGGCGAATTACCTAACTGGCACGATACCGATTAGTCTATTCAACAGCACACCTTTCTTAACTCATCTAGACATCGGTAACAACAGCCTGTCCGGAATGATACCACCTTGCATCGGCTTGTTGCCAGTGCTCGACTACCTTGTCCTGCAACTAAACCATCTGGCAGGCCCAGTGCCTCCAGCAATCTTCAACGTGTCTACGTTACGTATCCTCTCGATTGGCGGCAATGGCCTCACTGGTACTATCCCTGGCAACGAGAGCTTCAATCTCCCATTGCTAGAACGGATGATACTGTCAGAAAGTAGTTTCACCGGTCAAATTCCATTGGGGCTCGCATCATGTCAGTATCTCCAAGTTTTGTCCCTGGGAAGCAATTTATTTGAGGGTGTCGTGCCATCATGGCTAGGCAGGATGACACATCTCAATGCTCTTATCCTGTCTATGAATCGCCTTGTTGGCCCAATCCCTACTGTGCTAAGCAACCTTACTAATCTAGGTAGGCTAGCTCTGTCGCACTGCAACCTGACAGGAGCCATACCATCAGAACTCGGACAGCTGACACAACTCTCAGAATTAGGTCTCTCAAATAATCAGCTAGTAGGATCCATCCCTGCATCCCTTGGTAACCTATCTGAATTACTATTCCTAGGATTGGGCAGAAACATGTTGTTGGGATCAGTACCAGCATTCGTTGGTAATATGAATTCTTTGATAGTCCTTGATATTGGGAGTAGCCACCTACAAGGGGATCTCAGCTTCTTATCTTCTCTTTCCAACTGTAGACAGCTCTCGGGCCTTGACATATCGATGAATGATTTCACTGGGAGCGTCCCTAACTATGTTGGGAATCTATCAAGCTGGCTGACAACTTTCGTTGCATACGGGAACAACTTAGTTGGCGAATTTCCGGAGACAGTAACAAATTTGACTGGTCTTAGTACGCTAGATCTTTCGGAAAACCAATTGCATGGCACAATTCCAGAATCCATCATGAAAATGGAAAATCTCCGATCTCTTTGGCTCTATGGAAATGACATGAATGGCCACATCCCATCGCAGATAACAGTGGTTAAGAATCTACAAAAATTGTACCTCCAAGATAACAAATTCTCTGGGTCCATTCCAACGGACATTGGTAACCTCACCCAGTTAGATACCCTTACAATATCTAATAACCAATTGATTTCAGATATACCGCCAAGTTTATTTCATCTTGGTGGCCTCGTTTCGCTAGATCTATCCCGAAACTTCTTGAATGGCACAGTACCGGTTGATATAGGTTATTCAAAGCAAATTTACTACATGGATCTCTCTAAGAACCTATTCGTTGGTAGATTCCCAGAGACGATTGGACAACTTCAGATGATAACCTACTTAAACCTATCACTCAATTCATTCAATGATTCAATTCCAGACTCATTTGGCAAGCTCGCTAGCTTGCAAACATTGGACTTATCCCATAACGATCTCTCTGGTACCATCCCAAAGTTCTTGGCCAATTTTACCGACCTCGCTAGCTTAAACCTGTCTTTCAATAAGCTACGGGGTCAGATACCAAAGGGAGGTGTCTTCTCAAACATTAGCCTGCAATCCTTGGTGGGGAACATGGGGCTATGTGGTGCTTCACGTTTAGGGTTCTCACCGTGCCCGAGCAATTCTGTCAAATCCCCCAGCCACGTTCTGAAAATTTTGCTCCCAACCTCTATCGTCATTGCATTAGGAGCAGTAGGTTTGTGTATATATGCAGTCATAAGAAAGAAAGTTAAGAAGCAAGAAAGGACGACTACTTCTACCGGAGTGGTTGGCCTGATCGAGCATCAGGCAGTTGATAGGAAACTAGGGTGACTAGGATCTTCCCCTTCTCCTCTAACCACTAGATCTAGGAGCATTCGATGCATACCTTCGGAGTTGCCGCCATTGCTGTTTGATCCCGAAGCCATTGGCGAAGTAGATGCCTTCGGGTGATGTAGAGGAAGCAGTGGCGTTCCCTTCTTGCTCCCGTTCCTCCACACTTCTCGTTCGGACGGAGAAGAAGAAGAGGATGAAAGGCGACGGCCTTCCCGTCACTTCACGCGCTAGGGTTTTAGATCGGGTCTCGTGGGTATGTGCGGCACAAGGAGCAACGACGAACGTTGGTTCGCGTGCCGGCCTTGTGCCCCTTTTATATTGCGCGTGCGTGACAGGGGGCCGCAACCAATAAGGTTGTTGCGCCCCGATCGTATGCTAGACGCGGTACTGCTTCGGTCTTGGACCGGGCCGTACGAGATCAACCCAACATTCTCCCCCTTGATCTCGAACTTAACTTTGAAACTTTATATCTTGATCTATTAACTTTTATATCTTGTACTTTTAACTTAACATCCCACTCCTCCATAGATTAGTGCACCAAGACCAAGGCGTCACAACAGTCAGTTACGTAATGATTGACTCAATGACTATAGCACACCTCTCTACTTCAAAGCAGAATAACTTTGTCTTTGTGGGAGATGGTTGCTTTGAATGACCCCTATTATCCGAAATCATAGTCCTTCTTTAAACCTATGCCGGCTACGTGCTTTTCAAACACGTTGGGAGAAAGACCTTTGGTGAGCGGATCCGCTAACATGTCTTTTGTGCCTATATGCTCAAGTTCTATTGTTTGATCCTGGATTTTCTCCTTCACAACATAAAACTTGATCTCTATGTGTTTGGCAGCGCCACTTGATTTGTTGTTGTGGGAGTAAAATACTGCTGGTTCATTGTCGCAGTATAATTTGAGTGGTTTTTCTATGCTGTCTACCACTCTCAACCCGGGTACAAACTTTTTAAACCACATTGCCTGCCCGGTTGCCTCATAACATGCTACAAACTCAGCGTGCATTGTCGACGCGTTAAACGATCGATTGTTTTATACTTTTCCATGATATAGCTCCTCCGTGAGGGTGAACACATATCCCGATGTGGACTTTCCAAAGTCTTTACACCTCGCCTAATCTGCATCCTGATAGCCCACAATCTCTAGGGCACTTGACTTTCTATATGTTAGCATGAGGCTCTTTGTCCCTTGCAAATACCGCAAGGCTTTCTTTCTTCGCTTTCCAAAGGATCAATTGTCGGATTAATCTGATATCTTCCAAGCATCCGGTTGTAAATGCTAAGTCGTATGAGTACATATTTGAGCATACATTATGCTTCCGACAATTTGAAGCATATGGGATTGATTTCATTTGATCGATCTCGTACTTATTCTTTGGACACTGAAAATTCCCAAATTTATCGCCCTTGACTATTGGAGCAGGCGTGGCATTACACATATGCATACTATATCTTTTCAAAACACTCTATGTATGCCTTCTGTGATAGCCCTAGCACCCTCTTTTTCTATCTCTGTATCTCAATTCCTAATACATATGATGCTTCACCAAGATCTTTCATATCAAACTTTGAGGACAAGAACTTTTTGTCTCTAGCAGCAGATCTTTATCACTTTGCTTGCTAATAGGATATCATCCACATATAAAACTAGGAAAATATACTTCCTCTACTAAACTTTGCATAAATGCGCTTGTCCTCCTCATTCTCTTTGAACCCAAAATTTCTTATGGTTTCATCAAACTTAATGTACCACTTGTCTAGACGCTTGTTTTAATCCATAAATGGACTTCTTTAATCGACATCCCATATTTTCTTTTCCTTCCATGACAAAACCTTTGGGTTGAGCCATGTACACATTCTCATATAAATCCCCATTTAGGAATGCCGCCTTAACATCCATCTCGATGTAATTCTAAATCATAATGAGCAACGAGTGCCATAATGATTCTAAAAGAATCTTTTGTCTAAACAGTGAGAAGGTTTCGGATAATCTATTCCTTCTCTCTCGAGTGAAGCCTTTTGCGACAAGTCTAGCTTTAAATCTTTCAATATTCCCTTTGGAGTCACGCTTGGTTTTGTAGACCCATTTACGACCTCACTGCTTTTGGCTCCTTTAGGAATTTCTTCTAAGTCCAGACTTTGTTTGTACTCATGGATTTCATTTCATCTTGCATGGCGACAAGCCACTTCGATGAATTGGGACTTCTCATCGCTTCCTCATAAGAGGTGGGATCACCCTCTATTTCTATGTCTTCACCGATATAAACTTCATAATCACCGGAATAGCCGATCTCTGCTTTCTCTGTGATCTTCTAGTGGTTCTTGAGCAGGTGTTCATCGCTTCTCTGAGAGGTCGCTCAGCTCCTCACTAGCAACAGCAGGAGCCTCGGGCTCCACAACAGGTGCCTCTGGCAGACCGACTGTTGCACTCGGAGAAACACCGGCAGGTGCTGCAACTTCAGGTGATGCAGCAACAACAGGTATCGAGAAGAAAGGCTCTTGAATCATAGGAGTTGGGGCACAAACCCGCTTCTCATCAAGGCTAATCTCTCGGGGTACCATGCTCCCCCTGATCATATCATCCTCTATAAACACAGCGTGTCTAGTTTCTACAAACTTGGTGTGTCTGTCTGGACAGTAGAAACGATAACCCTTTGATCTTTCAGGATAGCCAATGAAATGGCAACTGACTGTCTTTGGATCTAACTTTCCTATGTTTGGGTTGAATACTTTTGCCTCAGCTGGACAGCCCCACACATGTAGATAATTTAGTGATGGCTTCCTTCCAGTCCATAACTCATATGGTGTTTTAGACACCGACTTACTGGGTACCCGGTTAAGAATATGGGCAGCGGTTTTTAAAGCCTCCATCCATAGACTAACCGGTAAAGTGGAGTAACTTATCATACTTCTTACCATATCCATTAAGGTACTAGTTTCGCTCTTTCACTACTCCATTTTGTTTGAGGTTCGCCCGCATAGAATATCGGCTACTATGCCATTTTCCCGCAGTACCTTGCAAAAGGTCCTAGAACTTGGCCATAAGGGTGTGTTTACCGTAGTATTCACCTCCACGTGCGATCTTACTACTTTAATCTTTGAATCGTGTTGATTCTCTACTTCAGCTTTAAATATCTTGAACTTTTCTAATGCTTCTGATCTTTCTTTGGTAGGATAAATGTAGCCATAGCGAGAATAATCATCAGTGAATGTAATGAATGAATCAAAACCATCCACTGTCTTTACAGGAAAAGGACCACAAATGTCTGTGTGGATTATTTCTAGAATTCCTGTGCTACGCTTGGCGCCTTTCTTTATTTGTTTTACATACTTTCCTTTAATACAATCTATGCAATGATCTCGTGTCTGAAAAGTCTAGGGAGGAAGAATTTCTTCTTTGATTAATCGTTCAATTCTCCCCTCGAAATATGGCCTAAACGACAATGCCATAATTTAAATGACGATTCAATTTCTATTCTTTTCGCTTTGTAGTAACATTGCATACTTTTGCACTTGAGGAGGTACTTATGTCATTCACAATATCATAATGGGATAGCAATAAAGCTTGTCTTGTCGGATGGCAAGACCAACATCAATACTATTATTATACTTTATTACACACTTTCCGCTCCCAAAATGACACCAATGTTCTCATCATCTAAGCAAGACACCAAATCAAATTCCTTCTTAAAGAAGGCACTAAAGAACATCATGCAAATGGAGTATGAAGCCGCCATCCAACTCTAAAGGAAGATCTCCAATGGCTTCCACATCGCCTTCAACTCCATTCGCCACTCTAATTCCTCTTTCTCCTCTTTGTAGGATCCTCCTCGCACGGAATCCTCAGATAGAATTAGCAACATGAACAGTTGCACCAGAATCTATCCACCAAGTATTAGTTGGTGAATCTATATACAAGGATTCATCTATGAATGTAACTTGATCCTTACCCTTTTTGTTCAGCCACTTGAGGAACAGAACACAATCTTTCATGCGGTGCCCTTTCTGGTGGCAACGCCTGCAGGTATCAGGGTCTATGTGCTCTGGTGGAGGCCTAGGAGGCTGCCCACTGGAACCATGTCCTCCATTAGAGTTCTGCCCTCCATTTGAGTGTTCACCCTTCTCAAAATTGGTGAACCTTTTCTGCTGATAATTGCCCTTTTGATAGTTACCTTTCTTGAAATTTGGCTTATTCTGAATCTGGAAATAATTCTTTTTCTTCTGAGAATGCTTAACCAGATTCAGCTCTTCAGCCTTTTGAGCCTTTATTCTTTCTTCTTCTTGGACACACATAGCAATGCACTTTTCCATAGACCACTTTTCTTCACTAATGTTGTAATTTACAACAAAAGTCTCAAATTCTTTTGGTAATGAAACCAGTATAAGGTGGACTATGAAATCATTCTTTAAAGGCATATCAAAAGACGTGAGAGAATGAGCCATGTTGGACATCTTGAGAATATGCTCTCTAATGCCTGGTCCATTGCGCAGCCCAGATCCATCATACTTGTCATTGACAAGTTTCTTGATTAGTGTGCCTGCATAGGCCTTTGTGGATCCAGTAAACTGCTCTTCTATTTTCTTCAGATACTGAGTAGCATCTGTACATTCTGGGATTGCTCCCCTTATGGACTCAATAATGGTGCCCTTGATCACCATGAGGCACTTTCTATTTGAGTTGTCCCATTTTGCCTTCTCAATACTATACGACAACTCTGCCGCAGCATTATTTGCAGCTTCCGGAGACCCAACTGCTGCCAGAACCGGTGCCACAGGCTTTGGATGAAGCAAGGCATAATCTATCTCAGCCATAGCCATGGCTAAGCTCAAATTCTCTCTCCATGAGGAGTAATTGTTGCCGTTCAACTTTTCAAGCCCTTGAAAGACGCTTATGGAATTGACAATCTTAGCTGGAAAAGCTTCATAAATGAAATAAAAATTTAATCAGTAAACTAAAAATATATATACTTTGGCATGAATAAATTAACGTTGGTTAATTAAACATGCTCTCAACTTTAATAAAGACTGATCTATTTCTAAAACACCGTTGGGCAGTATTAGAATAGAGCAAACTTTATTCAATCTTCTATCATACTTAACATGGTCATGGCAAATTTATTTTCAACGTTGGTCAGAAAATAAGATTACCATATCTTAAAATATTCAGCAGAAAATTCTATGTGAAATACTATAGAACATCTCTTTACTATTTTCTAATTAAATATCCACGTTGGTTTCAATTTAATCAGAGAATTTAAACTTGAACTTGCAGTGGAAAAGCAACTTAATTCATCATTTAAACTATTTCTTCATGGCAAAAAGGAAAAAAAATTTATCGTCACTATTTATCGCTCATGCTACCAAAAAACGCCCAAAATTCTTCTTCTGGCGCTTTTGACACTGTGCCTCCAACAACTTGGGCTGGTCAAGATATTCTTCACTTTGGGCCAAAAGTAGCCAATGGACTTCCTTCGATCTCGGCCGTCCGATCAAAATCATCGGCCGGATCGTTTACAGATCAAAAACCGGAAATTTTGAGTTCTAAAACCCTAAATCACTTGTTCAAAATTCCACCCGCTTCTTCTCCGTGCGCACGCAAGAGAGAGAGAGAGAGATGAAGGCGGGAGGCGCGGCTGCCTGCGAGTTCCTCACGCGCAGTGATGACCGCCTGAGGGTGGATATGGCGCCGCCGAGTGGTCTGGCGGCGGTGTCTAAGCCACAAGAAAGGCGGCGACATCTGCCATTTCTCGCCGAAACGACGAGCACGGAGGCAGTAGGTCTCCTTCCCCCCTTTTTTTAATGTCGTTTTGATTTAATTCTTTGGGTTTTGGGGAAAAGTAGTCTAGGGTTTCTCAATTTGGGGAAAAGTAGTCTAGGGTTTCTCAATTTGGGGAAATCCCGATTTAGGGTTAGGGATTCAATGAATTGATCCTGTCCCCTCCTTCTATTTTCTATTTCTTTTAGTTCTTTGATCTACTCCGAGCCACTTCGAGTGAAAAAAATAGACTCGGGTTGGTAATGAACCGAAGGTTTCAACTTTCTAGGGTTAGGGTTAGGGTAAAAACCGACTGCTCTGATACCATTGATAGGAAACTAGGGTGACTAGGATCTTCCCCTTCTCCTCTAACCACTAGATCTAGGAGCATTCGATGCATACCTTCGGAGTTGCCGCCATTGCTGTTTGATCCCGAAGCCATTGGCGAAGTAGATGCCTTCGGTGATGTAGAGGAAAGCGATGCGTTCCTTCTTGCTCCTGTTCCTCCACACTTCTCGTTCGGACGGAGAAGAAGAAGAGGATGAAAGGCGACGGCCTTCCCGTCACTTCACGCGCTAGGGTTTTAGATCGGGTCTCGTGGGTATGTGCGGCACAAGGAGCAACGACGAACGTTGGTTCGCGTGCCGGCCTTGTGCCTGTGAGATCATGTGATGAAAAATTGGTTGAATGGTGAAATTGGCATTGTAAAATGACTTTAGTTATAACATGTGTGGTGCTTGTGCATGTGCTATGTTGCTTGATGCAATGCGCTCGTGTGAGTGGTTGCATGGATTAACCTTGAGTCAAGTCGTGGACTTGTGCTCGGACTGGTTGTTTGTTTATTCGTGTGCAGGTGTTGCTCGAGGGCGAACGTGGTCGATGACGGGACCGGAACTAGGTTCATGGAGGAACCGAGGTTCGAGACTAGGTTCGTGGAGGAACCGAGGTCCCGTGGTCGAGGATGTCATGCGGGACGTTCGGCTAGAGAACATGCACGTGAAGGTCGGTTAGTCACGTATGCGCGGTGGGCTGCTCATGCGTGCAAAGAGATGTTTTTGGCCATGTGGGCCAAGTAGAGATAAATATGAACTCTTTCCATGTTGGAAGTAGAGTTGTATTCAATCTCTGTGTTTGTTTTTGGCAATGTTGGGCCAATTTGAGATAGATACGAACTCTTTCTATGTTGGAAGTGGAATTGTATTCAATCTCTTTGTGGTTGCTCTATATAAATAGAGGGAGGTGTCCTCTGTTTATTCTTGAGCAAGGAATTAAGGTTTGTACTCTTTGGTGTTGGAGTACTATTAGACAAAAGAAATAAAAAAGCTTTTTGGCGGCGGCTGCCGTTTTTCATGCGTCGGTTTTTGGTTCTTATGGTGACCGACGATTCATCAAGTGCTGGCGTCGATGTTCGTGGTGGCAACCAGACTTGGCGGTGGATTGCTTTGAAGGCCGACTCTGAATCGGCGGCTCGAGAGTTCTCGCTTTCACCGCGACTAGAAAAATCAAGGAGGCCGGTTGCTGGTGTTGCGGCGTGAAGAAAAGAAGCCGCGACTTTATCCCTGGTGCATTGCAAGTTCCTTGGTGGCCACATGCATGTTTTGGGTTGACAACCGGATAAGCACTCGAAGATATTCTCTGGCGGCTGGATTGGTTCTCGACTAGAGACTTCTGGCGCCGTATGCTTGATTACCCTCTGGTTGTTTTCTCACGGCTAGAGTCCTTGCGGCTGAGGTCCTTGTGCCCAGGAATTTGTGACGCACATCACGAACAGCAGCAAGACAAGCCTCGCCTCGGCGACAGATCAGGTTTGATCTATATATTCTCGTCATTATTTGATACAGTTGATTTGCGAAGGTCATAACTCTAGATCCGTATATCCGATTGAGGTAATTCTTGTTGCATTAGTTTCGGATTTGAATCTAGTTTATACAGTTAAAATTTCACATCAATCCGACGGTCGGATCTTCTGGAATTACGGTTTTAGTGAACGTGTGTTTCTCTGTTTTTGTCGAATCCGAACCGGACAATTTGAGTTGGAATTGGGGTGTTTCAAAAATATATCAAAAATTTGATTTTAGCTTCCGCGCAATCATTCACCCCCCTCTGATTGCTAGTTTAGTATATATCGATCCTACAAGTGGTATCAGAGCAAGGTTTTTTTTCTAATTAATCTTAACAGGTGATTAGAAACCCTAGCGATGGATAGGTATTCGACAAAACCTTGCGTTTTCAATGGTGTTGATTTTCAGTTTTGGAAAGCGAAGATGGAGGTATACATTCAAGCTCAGGGCTTTGCAATCTGGGAGAAGGTGTACAAGCCATATCAAGTGCCTGATAATGATCAAGTCAATGCAACAAATCAAGTACATGTTGAAGCAAACAGCAGAGCACGAAATTTGATCATCCAAGGATTGGGAAGAAGTGACTTCGACCGCGTGATTCATCTCAAGTCTGCATATGAGGTATGGAAATCTCTTTGTGATTATCATGAGGGTTCTAACACTGTCAAAGAGATTCGTCAAGATATATATAAGAAAGAATACATGCGATTCGAGATGAAACCTGGTGAGTCACTAGATGATTTCTTTGCACGCTTTAATAAAATTCTTAACAATTTGCGTGCTGTTGGAGTTAGCTTTGATGATGCTGCTAATGCTAGACAATTGCTTGGTGCATTAGACATGTCAATTTGGGAGATGAAAGTTACATCCATTAGAGAATCAACTGTCATGAGTACACTTACTTTAGATGTTCTTTTCTCTAAATTAAAAACTCATGAATTGGATGTTCTTGCTAGGAAGAATGATCATAAATCAATTGCATTGACCTCCCAATCTAGCATGTCTCAGAATAATGCTTCTTCAAGTTTTGCTTTGTCTTTCTTGTCTTCACTAACCGATGAACAGATTGAAGAATTTCAAAGAAGACTTGGCACTACTCTCTTCTCGCTTTTAATAAAGCTTTGCGAGAATGTGAGAATGAGGAAGAGAGTTGGTGGTGGCCTCCAAGATGCTATGAGTGTGGTGATCTCAACCACATTCGTCCAAATTGTCCTAAGCTTGCAGGTAAAACATCAAGGGAGGAGAAGGACAATGACAGAAGAAAAGAGAAGAAAAAGTTTTCTCTAAGTGATAGAAAGAAAAAGAGCTTCATCAATAAAAAGGTTGTTCATCGGGTTCTTTCCGCTTTTGAACAAGTTAATTTGAGCGATGTGGATTCGGAGAGCAGCGAGGACGATGCAACTCCAAGCAAGCATGATTTGACAGATTGTGTCTCATGGCTAGGAGTGATGTAAGCTTCACCGAGGACGATCATGACAATGATCGCAATGAGGTAGAACCTTCTTACGATGAATTAACTTGTCGTTGTTCGTCTTGGAAAATTGCTTGACAAACGCGACAAGAAAATTAAGAAACATGATGTTCTTGTGGAATCTTTGAATGCTGAAATTGCTAGACTTAAATCTTTGATTCCTGATGATGATGCTTGCAAATCATGCGACTTAATTTACAATGAGCTTATTTTGCTTAGGAAAGAACATGTTAGCTTGTTAGAGCAAATTAATGCTGAAAAGGAGAAAAATGAGAAACTTGTTAAACATGTTAGTTGTTCTACCGTTGATTTGCATGATTCAACTCTGTGTTCTAAATGCTCCACACTTGAATTGAAGTTGAATGATGCTAATGGTAGAGTTTCTCAAATGACCAATGATTTGCTCACACATGAGGTTCTTTCATGCTCAACTTGTCGCAAGCAGAAAGAAAAAGTGGACGTTCCATGTAATAACTGTTTAACTCTTTCTCGAAAGGTTGATTACTTGGAAAAATCTTTAGAACGGTTCACTTCAGGAAAGAAAAACCTAAACATGATTTTGGATCAATCAAAAGTCAGTACTCATCACAAAGGTTTAGGTTTTGATTCTTATGCTCATCATAAATCACATGCTCCCACTGTTGTTAAGACACTTGAAAGTGGAAAATTTGAAATTGTCAATGAGCCTAAGAAAACTGTTTTCAAGTCTGCTGGTATGTTATCTTCTACTATAGTGAATGCAAATGTTACTTCTGTTCCTAAAGCTAAACATCATGTTAAGTACACTTGCACTCATTGTGGTAAAGATGGACATTTAGTAGATTTTTGCTTTAGGCTAGCCAAACAGCAAAAGAAAGAAAAGGCTAAGGCTAGGTCTAATTTCAGGAAGGCACATTTCACTCCTCATTTTGTGCCTAGGGTGATGCAAACACCTTTTGTTGCAAGAAACATGGGAAAGAGCAAATCTGATTTTGTGAACAAGCATCCTCATTTTGTGCCTAGGGTGATGCAAACATCTTTTGTTGAAAAAAACACAAGAAAGGGCAAATCGGTTTTGTGAACAAGCATACTCAGTGTTGTGCCTACTGTCGTGTGTCTCAAGATTTGGATTCCCAAATGCTTTATTTCTAACCCCAGATCGAGGCCTCGACATCTTCTCGTGCTATGTAGGTTTTTCAGATGCGGGTTGGAGAACAGAAGCTTAGTGGATCTTGGTCTTTTGTGAGATGGGATCAAGACTTGGATGGTTCTCACCCTTGAGATGATTTTCAAGAGGCATGTGCAATAATTCTTCATCTACTTTGTGAGTTATTTTATACACTCATGTTCTTTACATTCACAGATATCTAATTGTGGTATGAGATGAAATGATTGTTCATATGCTCATATGTATCCCTTGGCATGTTCAATAATGTTATATCTTATATCATGCTTTTCATTCTTTGGATTCACTTATCATGATTCATGCTTATGCTTAATTGAACATACCGTGATAACTCAAGCACATGTATATCATCATCTTCTCTCTGTTGATCTCATTGGTTATCCATTTGAGGGGAGTTATTGGATTTTTTGTGAAAATCTTTTTGATTTGCTTTTGGGAGGGTTGTTCTTTCAAGCCTTTTGTTTTTAAGTTTATTCCCTTCAAGTGACAATTTCGAAGAAGTTTTTTTTAAGATGGTTGTTTTGAGGGGGAGTTTTTTGAAAACTTTGTAATATCTTGTAACATCTTTTATTTTGTGTGTTTCTTAAAATAAAAACAATGAAAAAGTAATGAGCATTATATTTCATTCACATATGTCATTTAAAGCCATGTTTATGTTACAAGGTCTTTGCAACTTCTTGTTTATACATATATGGTGTAGTTTATGTCATGACTATTTAAATGGAATGACAACTTGAATTAAATCTTGTGATGGTTGAACTTTCTTGGCTATCTTGATCCTGATCAAAAAGTGCTAAATATGAAAGTTAAGTGCTAAAGCTAAAAGAGTGATTGTTGATAAATGCAAGAACAAGGTTATGTACTATCGCACTTTTTCTTTACGAGACTGCTTATCATTGCACTATGATATGAACTTGGAAGAGGTTGTGTATGACCGAAACCATGAAACCTTAAGTTTGTGATTGCTTGGCATGGTTGAAAAGTAAGGCTGATGGTGCATGTAATTCCTTGCAATTGTTATTGTTGCAATCAATGTAATGAATCAGTTTTTCAAAGCACAAATAAAGTGCACAAAAATTCAATGTTTTCAGGTTTTAAGATTGTTGAGAAAGGGAGATCATGCCATGCAAAAAATCGTTAATAGTACTTGATTCTAGTTATGCTTACTCTACATTGTTTATGTGTAGATTTGAGGGTGCAAGTACTGTTGATAGCATGACTTGGTGATCAAGTTGTTACATTTGTGCATGATTCATAATGCTCAGTACATAAAAAAAAGGAAAACAACAAACAAAAAAATGGGAGAAGTTTCTCTTTTGCTCTCTTTTTGCATTCTTGATGAATCCATTGTCAAAGGGGGAGAAATTTTGGAATCAAAAGGAGAAATTTTTGGTCACACATTGCACATTCACACACACATTTCTTCTTTCTGTTAGGGGGAGTATCTCTTTGTCATAGGGGGAGATTTCTTTTTAGATAAGGGGAGATTTTGTTTCTTCTTTTCTTGTGAGGTGAATGCCAATGTTCAGGTCCAAAGGGTGTTGCCAATGTTTTCATCAAGGGGGAGATTGTGAGATCATGTGATGAAAAATTGGTTGAATGGTGAAATTGGCATTGTAAAATGACTTTAGTTATAACATGTGTGGTGCTTGTGCATGTGCTATGTTGCTTGATGCTATGCGCTCGTGTGAGTGGTTGCATGGATTAACCTTGAGTCAAGTCGTGGACTTGTGCTCGGACTGGTTGTTTGTTTATTCGTGTGCGTGTGTTGCTCGAGGGCTTAACGTGGTCGATGACGGACCGAACTAGGTTCATGGAGGAACCGAGGTTCGGACTAGGTTCGTGGAGGAACCGAGGTCCCGGTGGTCGAGGATGTCATGCGGGACGTTCGGGCTAGCTTTCTAGGGTTAGGGTTAGGGTAAAAACCGATTGCTCGATACCATTGATAGGAAACTAGGGTGACTAGGATCTTCCCTTCTCCTCTAACCACTAGATCTAGGAGCATTCGATGCATACCTTCGGAGTTGCCGCCATTCTTTGTTTGATCCCGGCCATTGGCAAGTAGATGCCTTCGGTGATGTAGAGGAAGCGTATGCGTTCCTTCTTACTCCCGTTCCTCCACACTTCTCGTTCGGACGGAGAAGAAGAAGAGGATGAAAGGCGACGGCCTTCCCGTCACTTCACGCGCTAGGGTTTTAGATCGGGTCTCGTGGGTATGTGCGGCACAAGGAGCAACGACGAACGTTGGTTCGCGTGCCGGCCTTGTGCCCATTTTATATTGCGCGTGCGTGACAGGGGGCCGCAACCAATAAAGTTGTTGCGCCCCCGATCAGGGCGCGGACGTGGTACGGCTTGGTCTTGGACCGGGCCGTACGAGATCAACCCAACAGCAGTCTCCTACTATGAGCTCGTTCGCGCGACCGAGAACTTCAGCGAGGCTAACCTGCTGGGGTCTGGAAGCTTTGGGAAAGTATTCAAGGGCCAACTGAGCAATGGATCCTTGGTTGCAGTAAAAGTTCTAGACATGCAGACGGAGCAAGCCGTAAGAAGCTTCGATGCCGAGTGTCGTGTGCTACGCATGGCTCGACACCGCAACCTGATAAAGATACTAAACACCTGCTCAAATCTGGACTTTAGAGCCCTAGTGCTTCAATACATGCCCAACGGCAGCTTAGAGACGCTCCTACATCACTCTGAAGCCGGAAGGAGCTTGGGGTTCCTGAAGAGGCTGGACATCATGCTAGAGGTGTCGATAGCAATGGAGTATCTGCACCACGAGCACTACGAGGTGGTCCTGCACTGCGACCTAAAGCCTAGCAACGTGCTCTTCGACTTTGACATGACGACACATGTGTCCGACTTTGGCATCGCAAGGTTGCTACTAGGTGATGACAGCGCCGTGATCTCTGCAAGCATGCCAGGAACGGTTGGGTACATGGCGCCAGGTACTACCCGCGCTTGCTTGCACTCTCGCGGTCTTGCTCTTTTGTTGAAGAAAATTAACTTTTGATTGTTGATTTCTTGAGCAGAGTATGGATATTTGGGAAAAGCGTCACGGAAGAGTGATGTATTCAGCTATGGGATCATGCTCCTAGAGGTCTTCACTGGGAAGAGACCCACAGACGCTATGTTTGTGGGAGGTGCGAGCCTTAGGCAGTGGGTTCTTCATGAATTTCCAGCGAGGCTCGTCAATGTTGTGGATGAACATCTTCGCATGCAGGATGCTTCTTCCGCTAGCTGCAGCCTGGATGGCTTTCTTGTGCCAATATTCGAGTTGGGCTCGCTCTGTACGAATGAGTTGCCTGAGCAGAGGATCGCGATGAGCGATGTGGTCGTGAGACTGAAGAAGATCAAAAGGGATTACGCCAAATCTACAACGACAACACAGATTGCTGCCCAGTGATTGGACTCAGTACAACAGTATCCTTGCTTCCTATTATATATAAATCACATGTTGAGGAACAAATAAAGTACCCCAGCCGCAGTTGCTGAAGCTAGGACGGACAGAAGTTTTGTTTGACTTTGTGAAAATAGTCGGTAGGGATATATTCTTTTTCATAGTATGGCACGAGCTCTACCGTTGTATTAATGAAAAAACAATGATATGACTACAAAGTGCAAATCGGACGTCCTCGGACGCTGTTGCACAAAAAATTGTTACAGTATTTTAAACCAAATACTGCACCCAAAATCGAGCACTGTTGCAGTGTGTTAAACTGAATGTTCTCCAAATCCCGGAGACCCCCGAATCGGCACCAAATCTATAGAGTACAACCACCCAAATCCATACATAGATCAGCACCCCTATCGCATTCAACGGAAGACATCCCAATCAAAATTGATTAGAGAGAGATATCCCTTTACCCGCTTCTTCACCGTGTCGCGCCGTGCAGTACAAATAGCAACATGAGAGGTATACATGTTAGTTGTGATTTCGGTTAAGTCAACCGATTCCACAAAAATCGGATCTAAGAAACTACCCATGCGTGATGATCGGAAGCGCTACATAAACACTTGGTTTAATTTGGTCCCGTCACCCACGCTAGAAAATTAAGAGGAAGAGAGTACTGGCTCTAGAGCATCTAAGCAACTGCTCAAGTCTTCTCCTCCCGAACACTTTGCCGATCAAAGAGATCTAACCCTTGGGTGCCGAAGGCCAATAACCAACACCGATCCATCTCGGTGTTCTTCGTCAAGGTCATCACCACTACCGGGACAACTTCGGATCTCCTTCTTCCTCACTGCCGGTCAACGCCGACATCATCTCCAAACCAAGGTTCGTTCCAAGTTCTCTTCCGCATTAGTTATTTCCTATTCGTTCACCTTACTATTCTTTTAAGCGTTAACCATTGGTTCACTAATTCATATGATCATCTTGTGTGTTAGTCCTTCCCGCAGGATGAAGAGTTGATCAACAAAAGACATTCCAAATTTCACAGCGATGTATATGCTCTTTGGTGGCTCTGTGCTGCCTGGTTCGCGCAGAAGACGCAGAAAAGGATCTAATTGCAGGGGTAGACGTCCACCAAATATTGTTGCTCCTAACTCTACAAATGATGATGATGACGACGACGACGATTTCATGCCGGCTAGACCTCGAGGTTCAAGCAACAATGCAACAGGACGTTCAAACAACACTACTACACGCCATTCAAGCAACAATGCAAGGGGACATTCAACCAGCACTACTACAACAGGCCGTTCAAGCAACAATGCAAGAGGATGTTCATGCCGGTGGTGCCCTCGCCGTGGCCACGCTGTGCGTACTGATAAGCCTCGTTAAAAACCTTACGTGAGAAACTTCTTTAAAAACTCACTTAAGGGAAAAAGAGTACAAATCCACCCAACATTTCTTTATTGTTTTTCTGATATAAGCAAGTTGGGTACTTGAACTGCGTGTTCAAGGTTTTAATCCTGGTACATGCAATGTCGAGCGTGTACAATGATTGAGACAGCAACTGTCTCTAATCATTGCAATATCACTTATAGATAGCACTAATCATTGCCGTGTCACTTATACAATGGTAGAGATGGATATACATTGTTTTAGGCAACTTTCTCACACACAAAAATTTCTTAATTCTCGTGTAGAGTCGACTCTTGCATTGAAATCGGCTCAAATATCTATACATCGGTATGGCCGTGAAATATTGCCGTCGGGTCAAGTGCACTTCTACATTGTAACACAATGAAAAATAAATGTTGGCATATTGCAAGATAATTAGCTTTTACAATAGTGATTACCTCTTATAATTCCAAGCTCTCTCTCGATTGCGGTCTTCCATCTTCAAAACGAACAATTACATCATCATTTGGAATTGCCGCTAGAAATCCTTGTTCCACAAAGCATACGATACAATCATTCATAAATTCATCCCCAATTCGATTCATGAGGGGCCACTTTTATTCTTTACCTGTCGAGCTAATATTTAAAGATATGGGTATAATGGGCTAGCAGGAAGTCATCGGTGTCAACTGACACCAACGCTTGACTGTAGCTCCGCCCCTGCTATACATGCCCTCTCTTTTCTTCACATCGTGATAAATCCCACATAACCAGCATTAGCGACAACTTTAGAGACACGCAACAAGGCTGCATGCATTGCAGGTAGCATATATGCATGTCTACTTTGCAGTGCTGTGCATGCATGTGAAGCCAAACGAGAGGAAGGTTCCAAAACCATTAATTGCACCGGGCCCGGGCCGGAGGCCTGCTCCAACTCTTTCCTGACTCAAAATTGTGATTAACAGTAGTTTGCCCGCCCTGATCTTATTTTTAACCCAGCTAGCGCTGCAGTAAAACAAAACGCCTTAATTTTTGAGATGAAAAAATACGCAGAAAGATCAAACTAACAATGGATGATTAATCCTTTCTATATACTAGATCAATGCCCATACGTTACTACGAAAAATAATTTTTTTGTTAGTTAGTTTTTTTTTATTTTTCTGGGGTGAGGTGGAACGGTCAAGTGTGGACCGGTTTTTTTGAGACGAATGGTAACCGATTTTTTAGAGTGGGGTGGGATGGGATCGATTTTTTTGAGAAAGGATGGTAACTTTTTAAAAAAAAAAAAATACGGTGGGATAGAGGCGGATAATATACCAGCTGGATGCAACGGCGAGTCGCAGGCGATAGCACGGCGCTCTGCTAGCTGCATCTGCATGCCTCTGCAGCGTGATTGCAAAGCTTGGGCGGTACTGGAAAGCGATCGCAATTAATGCTCTAGTGGAGCGTATCAACTCTGGGCAATTTGAATAAAAAAGACAAATTTCTGACAAACTTGAATAGTTCAAATACACCTTAAATTTATCTTTTTTGTAACTTCTAGCATACGACGAATTTGATCATGAAATTTTATATGTAGATGGGGTAAGTTGAGATGTACATCCATGATTTTTTTTTAGAATTTTTTGAAACTTTTTTAGTAGGGATGCACGGTGGTTGCACCGAAACCTTGGTTGCACTGGATATTTTACCTATCAACAGATGGTTAATGATTGACGCTGCTGTGACAACAACCGAAGGCAACCAAAAAAAATGCCGCAACAGTGGGGAGCCGCTGCTTCGCTTGTAGTGCCCCCCCCCCCCCTAAGCGCTACATCGCTTGCGGTCGCTGCAAGCCGGTAGCCGTGTCTTCGGACCGCTGCATGGGGCTACTTCTGTGAATTCAACGATACATGAGCTATTTTCGATAAAAACAGACGTCAAGAGACTAATACTGCGAAAAATTCGACACTTGCTGTGTGTGGGGCCGCTCAAGACGTTGGAGGGCATGGTGGCCGTCGGATCTTGAACGAGCGCTGGATGATGAGCTGCCGGGACGTGGAATTCGGATGATGATCTGGAATCCTTTGGAAGTTTTTTAATAATATATTTGTTAAAAAAATTACATAAATAATACATCAAACAAAAATTGATAGAAATACCTACCTATCACCATTTCAATTGACGACAAGTCTATGTCAATTTTTTTACTGCAAATAATTTGTGCAATTTTTTCTACTTAGAATTGTCATCATATTTTTTGTACAAATTATATTGCTATTCCATTTAAATTTTTTTGTTTTTTTTAAATTGTAATTTGTATGAAAATATTGACGAATAATATATTAGAGGAGGACATTGCTTCGGTGCGGTTAATCCAAAGGAGAAATGAGAAATAAAAAGGTTGATGACATCGGTAACTAATATGAAAGAAATGACAAACAAACGGTAATTCGGACAAAATACAGTAATAACATGATATAGAAAATGTCATCATGGACATAGCATGATAGAGAAAATGGCATAGTTTGACATAGAAAATGACAAAAGAAATATGACACGATAACATGAATGAATTATAAACGGAAACTACAGCTAAAGTACGTGTGCGCCTTTTAGAATTGAAAAAAGTCATACTTGTTGTCGCAGACCCTATATGGAAGGATCTATCGGTGTCTTCCCCTTTGATTGTGCGAGGCTTAGGGCCTTGCCTTTTTTATAGTTACTCCCGTAGACATCCACCTTATAATAGTTTTCAGGCACGATCTTAGTCTCCTCGCACGCGCTTGTGTATGCCACTTCGGCTTTCTCCTTCATCTTCTTCTCACAGCTCGGCTCCTCCGTGCCTTCCGTAAGTGCGCTTGTCGTGCAGGACATGGTGGCTTTGATTTGTCTTCTGCGGTCTGAGTCTCAAGCTTCCAATGTTTATATTGCTTGAGCACTAGTGAGTAGTACAGGTAGTGAGTGTGTTCGTAGAACATCTTGTCGTACTTATCTGGTCCATTGATTCACTGGAAGAAGTAGCATATGGTCACTTGCTGGGATTATGCATAGATAAAGTTAGAGCTCCAGGAACACAACATGCATTACAAAACATAATTGTTTGTCATTAACTTATGAGGAGCTCGCTGCACCTGTAGAAAGCGTGCCAGGCGTGTCTGCCTTTGATGTGTCAATATAAATGAGCATATACACTGTTAGTCCACTCTGGTCCTATTTCTGCATAAGATCAGAATGAAAATATGCTGCATATGGTATCCTCATTCGGGAATGATAATGAAGTGGAAGATAAATCAGAGCATGAAAACTTTCAAGATGAACTGCAGATGAAATTGGATTTTACTTTAGAATCTATTAATATTGGAATAAGAAAGGGATGAAAGTCCTACAAATATTCATATTTTAAGACTATTCTCATCAGACAAGCTGTTGCCTTGATGCATCTATGATATTTTGATATTCAATTGTAAAATCTATAACTAGTTGTGCCTTGTAAATGTCGCTGTAGAAATATGTAAGGAAAATAAAATTTCAAACAACAGATACTAATTATGAAAGTTCTGCCAAGAAAGTTGGGAAAAAACATATCACAAACAACTCTAAAATAGAATTGTCTGTGATCAACACATATCACAGACGGTTCTAGATAAAAACCATGTGTGATATGACTTTTCACAGTTGATTTGAAAATTATCTGTGATATGTATCGTATTACAGACACATACATATAGATGGTTTAGAAAAACGTCTGTGATGATATTTTTGAATTGACCGTAATAACCTTCTCTGTAACAGTGAAAAATCCATTCCTTTACCTACTATACCTCTGAATACTACACCTGCTACATCTCAAATTCCTAAAGATGACCATGTTACGAACGACAATACTGCCCCCGTTTTATCACCTTGTACTGCTCCAGCTACTAATCCTGCAAGTCCCAGCTCGCCTCCACGGCATGGCATTTTTTTTAGATAAAGGATACAATCTGGCCTCTTCACTCAAGGAGGAATGCGGCCAAAATACAGACTCAAAAGGTTACAACGGAAATAACAACCGGCATTACAGCCAACAAAACATCAACGAGACAGTCATCATGAGACGATAAACAAGTAGTAAAAGAATTACAAAGACAGGCCCTAGGCCTCAATTCTAAGCCTCATTCTCCAACCAAATTTGGCAAATAATTCCCATCTTGTGGTCTCTAGCACAGATCCCCTATCAGCATACCCTTCTCTTCCTCTTTAGACAGCGGAGACCAACTTCTGATCCAATACGTTCCCCTAAAGATTACCTGTTCAAATGAGTTAAAAGAACTTCTGCTGAAAATCACATCATTCCTACACAACCAAATAGACCAATACATGGCTACTGCACCTACTAAAATTTGGCACTTAAGCTTAGGAATAACATCCTTTAACCAAGAGCCAAACAAATTAGATACATTGCGAGGAGGATGGATTCCAAAAGTGATGAAAAGGGTGTTCCAAATAGATCTTGCCAAATAGCAATCAAAAAATAAATGTTGAATTGTTTCATTAGAACTACAAAAATAACATTTAATACTTCCTTGCCACTGCCTTTTAGCTAGATTATCTTTTGTTAGAATTACTCCCAACCTTAAGTACCAAAGAAAGATTTTGATCTTCAAAGGTATTTTTAACTTCCAAATGACATTCTTCCTAGGAATGGCATTTTCCAAAATCAAGGCATCATACATGGACTGAACCGAAAAGATACCCTTTTTGCTAAGATCCCATCTAAACTTGTCCCTATCTCGCGATAGAGGGACATTAACAACTCTTGACACTAGTTCAAACCAAGTTGTCAAGTCGCATCCTACCAAAGATCTGCGGAAAAAGACATTTAGTGGAACCGATTGAAGAACATTTGCTACCAAGACTTCTTTCTTTCTAACAATTCTATACAGATTCGGATACATCTCCATAAGAGACTTGGTACCGATCCAAATATCCTCCCAAAATCTAGCGCACCTCCCATCCTCTACACGAAAGGAACCCATAGACAGAAATTGCTCTTTAACTTTCATCAATCCTGACCAAAAATTAGAATCCCCAACCCTCCTGGTTATTTGAGTAATGGATTTGCTATGTAAGTATTTCCTTCTAAGTAAGTCTTGCCATAGGCCTTCCTCACTTAACAATTTAAATAACCATTTACCTAAAAGACATCTGTTCTGCAAATCCAAATCTAAAATTCCCAGACCCCCCAAACTTTTAGGTTTATTGAGCACTGACCATCTTGCTAACCTATATTTCTTCTTGTGTTCATCGCATTGCCAAAAAAATCTTGATCTATAGTAATCCAGTCTTTTAATTACCCCTTTAGGAGCTTTAAAGAAAGATAACATATATAAGGGTAAACTAGAAAGTACTGAATTAATCAATACCAATCTGCCACCTACCGACAGAAACTTACCCTTCCAACTAGCGAGCTTCTTTTGAAATCTCTCCTCCACTGAAATCCAATCCTTATTGCTAAGTCTTTTGTGATGCATTAGAATACCTAAGTATTTAAATGGGAGAACCCCTTCTTTGCACCCAAAAAGTTTAATGTATTCCTTCTTGTAAGATTGAGCCTCACCAAAAAGGAAAATCTCACTTTTATGGAAATTAATCTTAAGTCCTGACAACTGTTCGAAAACACTCAAGACTAGATTTAAATTCATGGCTTCATTCACATCATGTTCCAAAAAGAGAATCGATCATCATCGCATCTTCAAGGATCGATAGGCCCCATCTACTAAATGCGGAATTATTCCTCTAAACTGGTTATTTTCCTTAGCCCTTGCTATCAAAATAGCTAGCATATCAGCTACCAAATTAAACAATATCGGGGATAGAGGATCCCCTGCCTCAATCCTTTCCTAGTCTGAAAGAAGCGACCCGTATCATCATTTACCTTGACATTCACACTTCCTTTGCTGACAATACTTTCAATCCACTTACACCAAATCCCTGAGAAACCTTTCATTCTAAGAGATTGTTGGAGAAACTCCCATTTAACCTTGTCGTATGCTTTCTCAAAATCTAATTTTAGTACCACTCCACTGAGTTTTTTCTTCTTCAATTCATGCAAAGTCTCATGTAATATGACAACCCCTTCCATGATGTTCCTTCCTGACATAAAGGTAGTTTATGAAGGTCTTACGATTGATCGTGCTACGAAGCCACTCTATTAGCCATGACCTTGGTAAAAATCTTGAAGCTCACGTTTAATAAACAGATGGGTCTGTACTGCTGAATCTGCTTCACCTCTTTCAACTTTGGCAACAATGTAATTGTTCCAAAGTTTAAGCTAAAGATAGGCAGGTTACATTTGTGAAATTCATGAAACATGGCCATTAGGTCATCCTTAATGAGCCCCAAAATTCTGATAGAACTCAAATGGAAAACCATCTCGTCTCGAGCCTTATTGCGCTTCATTTGAAAAATTGAATCTTTAACTTCTTTAGAAGTAAATTGAGCTTTAAGAATTTCATTTTCCTCGTATGATACAGGAAATATCCTCTCTTTGGGACTCAATCATAGAGAAAGAATTTCTCTCTAGCGATCCAAACAGTAGTTTTGTAATAATTGGTGATGTATTTCTTAAGGTTTTCTCGCCTTTGATTACCCCTTCCTCCCCGCTTCTAATTGAAATATTCTAGTCTTCCTGTTTCCATTAGCAACTAAATGGAAATATTTAGTATTTCTATCACCTCAAGAAGCCTCATAGGCTTCGATCTTTGATACCAATATATTTCCTCTTCCCTAAGAAGAGAAACTAGTCTCTGCTTAAGGTGCTGCTTTAACTCCATCTCCTGCGGACTGAGCACTGTGAATTCTGCCTTCTTGTCTAACTCTTCTGCTCTCCTAATAAGATCTTTTTTCTCTTTTCTATTAGATCCACTGACATTTTTAGCCCACCCTCTAAGAAATTGCCTCAGTCTTCTTATCTTGCTTTGCCATATTTCCAATGCGCTGGACCCTTTCATCTTCTCATTCCATACATCCGCCACAAGCTTATGAAAACCATTACGCATCAACCAACCTAGTTCGAAACGAAATAATGGTTGTTTGCTGCCATGAGTACTAGCTCCCGTGTTAAGTAATAATGGGGTATGATCCGAAATTTCTCGACTAAGAGCCACTACTGTCGACAATGGAAATTTTTTGTTCCCATTCTGAACTCATCAAGACTATCCAATTTCTCAAAAGTAGGAACGTCTAATGAATTGGCCCAAGTAAATTTGCGACCTGACATCTGAAGCTCCCTTAAGCTCAGGCTATCAATGACCGCGTTAAATAAAAAGGGCCATTTACCATCAAAGTTATCCTTATTCTTCTCGCTAGAACTCCTTATGATATTAAAATCACCCCCAATAAGAATGGGTAATGATTCTTTACCACAAGAACAAACCAATTCAGAGAGAAAAGCCTCTTTGAATTTTAGTTGAGCAGCCCCATAAACTGCTACCAAAATCCACTGAAAGCCATCCTCTTTACATTTGAGATGAAATTTAATAAAGAAATCCCCTTCCTCAATGCTTCCTATATCGAAAATATCTAGATTGACTCCTAAAGCGATTCCACCTGACCTACCATGAGGCTCCGACCAATGCCAAAGAAAGTTCCTACCCCCACACAAATTATTGAGTGTATGGGCAGCAAAATCTTTTTTACCTGTCTCCAAAATAGCAATAAAGTCTAATTGCTGCTCTTTGGAAGTATCCGAAAGGAATTTAAATTTAGCCAAGTCGCTCAGACCTCTGCTATTCCAAAAAATCCCTTTCATCTTAAACTATTCTTAATGTTCCTGCCGCATTTAGCTTTGCCTCTGCTCTTCTTAGAGAACATGGTGCAAACTCTATTTATTTTATTTCCTTTATAGACAGCTTTAAAATCACGACTTAGGTGACCACTGTCATCATCACACATTTCATCCATAAACTCACCACATACATTGGAAAGAGAAACGTTAAAACCACCATCCTCCTGAGATTCATTATCACTAACACAAGTATCATAACATTCATTCCTACAGCCAGAAGGTAAAAAGGCCGCATTTCTAGAAAGGTCAATTTTGTAGAGATTATTAACTGCCGCAACAGATTCATCAAGGGAATTACCGCAAGAGACACCCAGTTGCCTAATATTGGCTATCGCATCAACAACAGGTTTAGAAGATAAACTTAGATCAAGATAAGTACCTTCATTAAAGTCTAGGTTCTTCATAGCCGCCCCGCGCTCCGCCATGACATCGAATGTTCAACAGATACCGGCCAACCTTGAGAAGCACGGCCAAGACACTCCGCCTCAGAATACAAGCCGCCTCCTCCTATCTAAAGCAAAACCACTGCTTCCTCGACATCACCGAGAAAACCCACCCTTAGGAGATTTTTCCTGCCCACCAGCCAACCTAACCTCACACAGCTGCTCAGCAAAGTCGCTACTATCTTGATCCATATCGCACTGCTCAGACATATCCTCATTGCAAAGGCTCTGTCCATGAGAAATAATTGGCTTCAACCGCTCACACTTAGGCTCTTCAGACCTGGATGAGCCGCTGTCACCATTTCCATGATGTGAATTGTCACCCATATCCACTGCCACTTTAACAGCACCGGACATCCTTAAGTCCACACCAGAAATCCCAGAAGCAAAAACCTCCTCTCTTAACCCATCCTGCTTTAAATCTTCATCGACCTGAGCCAAAACAAAGTCTGCAGCTTCGCCTAAAACAGTATTCACAGAAGAGTCAATAATTTCCTTTGCTTTCCTTCTCAAGAAAAGCTCAAACTCACCATCAGACAATCCCTTAACAGCAGCCAAAAAAGAGCTTTTAACTCCTCCAGCGAAGCCCTCCTTCCCTGACCCCAAGCCTGAAGATGAGCCATCAAAATTTTTTGTTCTTTTAGGCTCCCTTGCTGATTCAGGGTCCATATTATCCATCAACAGATCACCACCATCATCCTTTTTCTCTTCATCATCTGAGTTGGCTAGATCAAACTCCACCTCCTCTCCATTCTCATCACATCCAATTTTCTCAACTTCAAATTTTAGCTCAAAGTAATGATCTCCGATTACTACATCAAGACAAGGTGGGATAAGTTTGGGATTTAAAACCGCTACAAAAATGCTCCCAAACTCATTCTTCCTTGTCATCTCCATATCCACCGCTTGGGTAGAACCAAGCATAGAACCAATGTTCGTAGATTTAGAAACTCTCTAAGCTTCTTTTCCGATCCCATAAACTCTAATCCACACTTTAGGCAACAGAAATCCTTCCTCTTTTCTCGACCATTCCTTGAAAATCAGCCTCACACCGCTCGAGCCCCTTCCAATTTCACATCTGCCCCCCCAAAAGCAATTGATCTTTGCATATCAATTTTTGAAGGAAATTGAGTCACAAAACCCTGCTCCTGTTCCTTCAATTCCCATGCTTGGAAACAGCCTCTGCAACTGAGACACAATCTGATCTTTAGAAAGCATCCCCCCTTCCACAGAAATGAGAGCATTTCTATTTTCCTTTTTAGCCTTAGGTAGTGGAGGATGAGGAATATGATAAAAACCCAAACCGTGTACAGCATAACCTACCACATGCGCTACATGTCTCGGTTGCTTGAGAACAGGACATCAATGATTAACATGCTCATGACTGTCACAAATAACACAATAGATCTCAGATTTGCACACAGCTGCCACATGACCTTTCTGTGCGCATCTCTGGCATCTCGCTGCTCCTTTCTGATCAGCCCTAAACAAAGCACTACCTTCAGAACCCCCATCCACCTCCAAACCAGAGAAACCACCCACCTCCTGACTCACCTTCTTCTGATCAAAACCCAATTTATCATCCTTCGCTTTCACATCCTGACCAAATTCTATTTGCCCCCTACTACCTGAAGCCTGACCCTCAATAACCATATTCTTATCAGAAGACTACTGCTCCACCTTATTGAACGCTCTTCCATTCGACCAGATACTCAAATCCTCCCCGATGACCAAAAGGCACATATGCACCTCGCCGAGGCCGAGCTCCTTGCAAACTTCGACCATGCCATGCACCTCGCCTCAAGACCGAAAACAGATCCCCACCATCATCAAGCAAGATTCGCCACCCCTCCGACCGCCCGACCCCATAAAATCTTCCCCTTCCTTGTCCTAACCTTCCAACATTACCTCCACCCCTATGCCAACCACCTCTTCTTGCGAAGAAAGGGTTCCCCCGCTCCATCTTCTCCTGCTTTCCTCTGGCCAAGCCAAGGATAGGAACTATCACACGGCTACCAGACGCTTTCACAAAACAGGAAGAGATGGAACGACGCCTAAGCCGGTTGGAACACGGTTTACCAGAATTGCCAAAAAGATAACCAAGTCCAGAAGAGAATCTAAAGTTGTTTAAATGCCCAGGATTCGTGTGCTTCCGGATTGGCCTAGCCACTCCTAAAGTGGGCCCACTAATTTGACCAGACGGCAATGCTGGGAATTCCAACCTGTCGTCCAGACTTCTGTCAAATTCCCTCGTTGCCGGCGGCAAACATTTACTGCTCACGGCCATCGAGCAAGACGGGAAAAGATCTCCAAATCTTCGTCCCCTCTCTTGATCATTCACCACGATATCTCCAAGTGATCTAGGCTGAGCGGCCCGAGGTTTAGGCAAAGGACCCCGCCAAGGTTTAACCTTGGCAGTCCTCCTGGCTGCCACCGCCTCCACAACCCTAGAAGCCAAGTCTCTCGAATGAGAAATATACCCAGCATCCCTAACCCCTGAGCTAAAACTAAGCGATCCATACTCACAAGACAAAGAATTTTCAGCACGTTGAAGATCATCCAATGAAAATCCCTCCTCCAATGCATCCTTCACAAATTCTTCAATGGAAACATCTGAACCACAGACTTCCTTACTAGATATAGAACTGCCAAGATCATCTTCAACCAATACACTAAACCTGGAACCTGCAACTGGATACCCATTCCCAGCTAGTGGGATCGGAGCACCAGGACCAGCATGAGCGGACAAAAGGTTTAGACTATGACTCTCATGATCCATTACAAACCTATTGCCAGGTAAAGGCGAGACCCCATTACAAGAGGAATCAACCTCCGAACAACAAAGCATCACAGCTCGCTAAGCACCATAGGTGAGCAACGAGCTAGACAAAACGTCGAACAGGATGCGAGCACAAAGATAGACAAAGGCACAGAATAACCAAACCAACACACTAGAAGAACCAAAGAACTTACCTCACACCCCAGCACACCAAAAGAGGACACTCCGGCGCTGCCGCACCGGACCTACCACCACCCACGGCCACACCCTAGCAACCCCGACCAAAAGCACCGCCGCCCTCAACTGAGAGCCCGCACCAAGGAACCAGCGCCGAGGACGCCCACGCGCCCACCGCCGCGGAGGCGATGAGGAGAAGCGACGGCTTGACAGTCGGGCGCCCTGCCAGCGCGCGTCGCCGCGCCTCCTACGTCTTCTTTTTTAGAGGAGCGGCCCGCTAAAGAGACCCTCCCATTGATGTTGTTGGAGTACGAAGCGACCCTGTGCCTTGCATATTGCGAGTGTACCTGTTGATCAGATTTTTGTTCCACCGGAATCCAAGCGAGATAGAGACCTTCCACGGCATGGCATGCGTACACGCTTGCAGACCAATGTGCAACAACGCAAGGAGTTTCAGGATGGCACGGTCAGGTATCCACTCCAAGGTCGACATGCCTTCCTAGCTAGCTGACTCCACACATACTGTGCCTACATCTCACACTGAAGCCATGAGGCCACACGAGGATTGGTGACAGGCCATGGATGCTGAATATACCGCACTTCTCAAAAACCAAATGTGGCATTTTGTCCTACCGAGGGCAGGAGTGAACCTCATCGACAGTAAATGGGTCTTTAAGTTGAAGCGAAAATCCGATGGTACAATCGATCGGTATAAGGCACGTTTGGTTGCCAAGAGATTTAGGCAGCGACAAGGTGTGGACTATGATGACACATTTAGTTCGGTGATAAAGCTAGCAATAGTACGCCTTATTCTCTGTTTGGCAATTTCTTAGGGCTGGAATTTTAAACAAGTTAATGTTCAAAATGCTTTCCTCCATAGCTCTTTTACAGTGGATTAAAATCAATATAAGTCGTTCATTCCTTTGACATCTAATGGTTGAAATTAATTTAGATCTAGTTATACTACCATCTGTAGTATTGGTAGTAAAACTCATAGATGTGTAAAACTATAAAAAATTTCGTCATACTATTTGTCCTCTACGTTAAAATATATCATGTGATCCTAATGAATGGTAGATGAATGGATAAGAAGTCTTCGAAGATCACCAGATATTCGGTAAATCCAAAACTATGAACAAATTAGAAAAAGTCTAAAATACCCCTAATGAATGGATAGGAAAAGTCTAAAATACCCTTGAGGGGTAGATGGTTAGATTTGATTTCTACTACCACTACTTACTACCTATGTTGACCATTGTAAAATTTCTCTTACTCCATGGCTTTCTTGAAGAGGATGTTTACATGAGACAGCCGCAACGAAGATCCAAGTGCTCCACATCATTTTTGCAAGCTGGACAAGGTGATTTACGGGCTTAAACAAGAACCGAGGGCTTGGTATTCTCGTTTAAGTCAGAAGCTAATCAAGCTGGGCTTCAATTCGTCAAAGGCAGATAAATCATTGTTCATCTACAACAAGAATGCACTAACAGTGCATATGCTCATTTATGTTGACGACACCATTGTGGTCAGTTCTACAGGTCAATCAACAGATCGTCTACTTCAGCAGCTCAAAGAAGATTTTGCTATCAAGGACTTAGGTGCTTTACACTATTTTCTTGGTATTGAAGTAACTAGCCGTGAAGATTGCATTGTGCTTTCTCTGGAAAGATATGTGGAGGGCATCCTGAAGCCGGTAGGTATGGAGAAGTGCAAGGAAATTGTTACACCCATGAGTTCAACCGAGAAGCTGTTGAAGGGGCAAGGTACTCCATCGTCAAGTGCAGAAGCTACACTGTTCCGCAACATTGTAGGAGCTCTGTAGTATCTCACAATAACAAGACCTGACATATCCTTCTCAATCAACAAAGTTTGTCAATTTCTTCAATCACTCACAACTAGGGATGAAAACGGATATCCGAATTTCTGAACAAATTCGACATTTTGAAATAGATATATAACGATTTTGGTTTTCATTTTTTAACACTTTAGCAAGCTCATTATAAAAAATAAGATTATAAAATTAGATAAAAAATTACGCATTATTTGCTTCCCATAAATAAAAAGGTGAAAAATATCCGAATTCGTATTCGATTGATATCCTAATTTTGTTTCTATCATTTAAATAAATATATAATGAATTTGAGGTTCATTTTTTATGAATTTGAATAAGCTCAACACCACAAACAAGAATATGAATTCGGATAGAAAATTCTATATCCTATTTGTTTCCTATTGAAGAACAAAGACAAAAAAATTGATATCCGAATTACTATCCGTTTTCATCCCTACTCACAACAGAACAGTGGGCAGTAGTCAAGCGTGTTTTGCGATTCTTGAAGCATTCCAGTAAGACCGGTCTAGCTATACAGCAATCTCCATCAACTCTCCCGAGTGCATTCTCTGATGCAGATTACGCAGGGTGCTTGGATGACTGGAGATCTACCAGTGGATTCACCATTTTTTGGAAGCAACCTGATTTCATGGAGTGCTCACAAGTAGGTCATAGTATCCAGATCTAATACTGAGTCAGAATATAAAGCATTGGCAAACACAATAACGGAATTGATTTGGATACAGTCGCTACTCGGTGAGTTGGGTGTTCATCAGAAGAGATCATCGGTTTTGCGGTGTGATAATTTGGGTGCAACCTATCTCTCTGCAAACCTTATTTTTCACGCGTGCACGAAACATATAGAAGTTGATATAGATGAACTGATTAGAATTTTTTTCTGAAAATCCATACTTATGGGAAAGATTTTGATAGAATCGATTTGTTTGCTTATGAATTTTATTATCAATGTTTTTCCTCATAATATTGATCCAGTGGTTCCATTTTTTTAAATATGATGATATTTATTTTTAGATATCACCTGGACTTGTAGAAATAAGCATACATGGCTCTACATTCCATCTTTGTGTGCATATTTTGAAATGCTGTACGACATAGCATTTCATGTTGATGTTGTATAATAGCCTTCCGCTAAATTGCCAACCTATATACACATGCATAAATTATCAGTTTTACTCACCAGCTCACCTTGCTGCTAATATGAGTCCGTTTTTATATCTTCAACTGACCCCGTATAATCGATTGTATCACTAATACGAAGCTGTGAAAGATGTAATGGCAAAGGCACACTATATGAAAGAGCTGATAGATATGTACAGCGGGCCTAATGTTGTAACTTCAAAACAACAAGAAGAGGAGTTGCAAAGAGTTACCAACACTGTTTCAAAAAACATACCTTCTTCAGTAAAGCGGCTTACTGATAAAACTCTACTATCTCTTAAGGTTTACCTTCTTATTACAACTGATGCTCTAAATAGACTTTATAATATCGATGGTTGATTTTGGATGTTGTCTTATGAGTAATCCGACATATGAATCTCCATTGGTGATGGAAGCAACATGATTTTTGTTTACTCGTAGTCAGCTTGCTATCCAAACTAGAGCTTCCTTCTATTAGCATATCAAACTTTAATTTTAACTACACTAGTGATAATCTTAGCTAGTTTTTTTTAATATAATATGCTTTCATACTATGATCATGTATGCTAATTTTAAGTGCAAGTATTCTAATTGTAGTGTAAACCCTCATGTATGCTAATTATCACTACTACAAAATGATACACTGGGTCGGTTTTTAAGTTTTTTATTAAAAAATGATTATGATAGATGACTTAGGAGGGGTGTTAATAATAATCACTATCACTTCTCAGGTTAGAAGCGATTGTGATGTAGAACTGGGCACATCACAATCAGTTTCTATGAGAGAAGCAATAGTGATGTGCATGGTCATCATTATCGGTTCCCACATAAGAAGCGATAGTGATGTCATTATGCACATCACTATCAGTTCTTATGGGAGAACCGACAGTGATGTGCACTATCCACTACTACCGAATATGTGATTACTGTCGGGTCCACATCGGCATCACTGTCGGATGTGGATCCGGCACAACTTAAGTGGCGATGATAGTCGAGGACTACCATCGCGGATATAAACCGCAAGTGATAATCACTATCACCGCCGGTTTATACTTAACAACCGGCGGTGATAATAACTATCATCTGCGGCTCATACCGTCTAATCGGCGGGATAATAGATTATCACCGCCGGTTATTATTTACAACCGGCGTGGATAAGTAACTATCACTTCCACATTTTCAATAATATCCGGCGATGATAAGTATCTATCATTGCCCAATTGTTATCAATATCCCAAGAAGATAACTACTATCACGCCTCTTTTTCTTGTTAACCGCAGAGATAACTCGTGTCCTATTTTGATATCCAAAGCTGGCAAAGGATGGGTTTTTTAAACCTTTTGCATATATATTTTTGCAAGATATGTTGTAGCATGTATATATATTGTACAAGAGATGTATTCTCAGACGGATATCGCTATGCACAATAGCATCAAGCATCGCTAAAGTGTAATTGAAATACATTGAAGCATCATAATATTTAATTATTACATTGTTCATTCACTTTTGAAGCATTACATTGTTCATTCACAATTGTTGGCATGTCACTTGCTACAAATTCTCGTGAAACTCGCCTTCGGTGGATAATTTCTAATGATGAACCCAACTATCTGCTCTTGAAGGGCATCAATTTCGTGGTCGAACAGGCTGCTGGTGCCCTGCTTGACGCGCTGTCATGGGAGAAATTGAAGCATTAATTAGTGTCATTGTCTTTATAAAGAAAAGTATGGGTCAACATGTAATGATCGATATACCAGCTGGCCGTTGTAGTCCGAATTGTCAGTGATGAACGCGTGGATATGTGTTATTGCGTAGTATCCACATAAATTGTTCCCTTGGGGTTGTTTCAGGCATGGAAAATCGGTGTATATTCTGAAATGTTATGTGTATGGACGATACCGTTGGCTCTTCTTGCGGTATTTTTTGTACACCCTATTCATGGTTTCGAGTAGTCATTAAAATTAATTAGGTGCAATGGGATGGAAGATTATTTGAACAATAGTGCAACGACCGAGTTTACTTGCCTAGCAAGTCTAATAATTCTTTGTACTTGCTTGCCTGCTTCTCGATGAGTCCAAGACGTTGATGTTGCTTTCATTTAACATGATGACAAGGATGATCCAAAGAAAACTGCGCAGGCCAATTAGTCGTCACATAGTGTTGCGATCAAATATACGAGACTAGTAGGCGGAAACACGACTCAAAGATGTAGGGTAAAAGTATGTAGTCCTTGTGTTGTAGCTTTAGCAAATACTTTGAGTACATACGCCTCAACATCATTTATTATTCTTGGATCTGTAATAAATTTGCGATTGACAAGGCCCGGTCCAGAATCCTATCTTTTATTTTTGTCCGCCTAAGTGTCATTGTCTCCATTCTACGTAAAAAAAAGTCGACCCTAAGTTTAAGAGCACGTGAATATACAAAGATGAATTATACAAGAGACTTACAGAGTCCACATTCTTAATATAGACACGTCCAGGGCGTCTCGTTGGTACATCTGATATAGTTCTCGGTGTTCTACCCAGAAAAAGCCATCATTGTTGTGAAGGTCCATATCTTTGTATTTGGCGGGGAAAGCAACGTTTTGTGTTTCTTAGACATACTGCAGGTACCATTGATGCAGACGCCGTAATTGTGTGGTCAGTTTGAGCTCCTTATTTGGATGCAGCAAAGCTTCCTCGTTAACGAATGGCCACTTTAGAGGTGGCTCTTGCCCTTTAGCACCACTTTGGCTTCCAGCAACAACTGCTTTACCACCATCTCCTTTAGATTTCTTCTTAGAGATACGATCGTAGTCTGATAGTTGGCTAGGTTGAGGAGCTTCAGTTATTCGTCCTGTCTGTTTAACCTTCGCTATGTCCAGGAAGAAATCCCGTTTGGCAGTTTCGATTTCAATCTTAGCAGGTGGTGGCGTCTTCTTGAAGTGCTCTATTACATAGGCGCCTACTTCTTTTTTTGTTCTTTGTCGGTCATTTTATATGGTCGTTTCTTGCTAAGAGTTTGCTTCACAGATGATGAACTTTTCCCCAATGACTGTAGAATGTTCAGATCGCAATGCTTTTTGGTCATCTTGTGGCGGAGCGAGCAGAGTTTTCTTGGGTGACGGAGGACTTTTCCTAGGTGGTGCCGAACAGAGAAGGAGCTTTCTTCGATGACGCCGGAGGAGGAGGAGGACTGTTCCTAGATGGAGACTCCGCCTCGTCATCGTTGTTAAGATCATCGTCGTTGTCATCTTCTGAGGCAAACTTTATATAGCGCTTGAACCACGTGATGAATGTGCCCATGCTTTGTCCAAGACTTTGCCCCTCCTCGCCCGGGATCTTGTAACACCCCAATTTTTGCTTTTATTGCATTTAAATGGTATTTTGAATTTTTGGGAATTTCTGGAATTTATTTGGATTTATTTGGATTTATTTGGAATTATTTGAATTTATTTTGAATTAAGCCATTTATCAAATTAATTAAATAATGGAAAATTTAAAATAAAGTTTTGCTGAAAATATTTTATTTGAGTCACAAATGTCTTAAAATATTTTTGGGAATTTTTCCGAATTTTTCTAGTATTTTTCAAAGCCCCAAATCAATTATTTGAATTTCGGGAATTATTTTTAATCGAAAAGGATTAAAAATCCTGTGAACAGTGTTGGGCGAACATCATGCGGCCTGTTCCGGAAAACCCTAACTCCGCCATTGCTCGATCCGGATCCGACGGCTCTCATATCGCCATCGCCGCCTAACCCGAATCTCGTCGGATTCCGCCCTTGCCAGTGTGGGCCTCGGCTTCGCGACTTTCACGAAGCCGAGGGCACTATTTATTGCGCCGCCACCTGTTGGGATACTTACCTCGCCGCATCCGTCTGCGACTCATCACGCCGCCAGACGCCGCCGCCGCGCCGACGACCTCGCCGGTTCGAAGTCACCGCCGAAGTTTTGCGCTGCCGCGCCACGGTCATTCTCCGCCGCGCCGTGCACCGTCGGACTCACCTCGTCAAACCGACGGAGGGTCACTTCTTCACGCCGGAGGACCACAGAAACGCCGCTGGCTACGCTTCGCTCCGCTCTCCGGCCGAATCGCGCCGCAAGATCGCCGCCGTTCACGAAGCCGCCACCGCACGATCCAATCCGGCCGAGGTGAGCCCACGCCGCCTTAGGAATAGTGAACTTCATCTTCAATTCTCCACCGTTAGATGCAACCGAGGGTCGCCAGATTGCCACGCCGCCGTCATTGTGCACAGACGCCGACAACGCGGACCCACTGCTGCTGGCACCGCACCTCTCATCGTGCATGAGACGCCGACAAGCGGACCCACATGTCACCGCCTGCGTAATCGTTCACACGAGACGCCGACAAAGACGGGCCCACTTCGCCACCGCCACGCACCGCGGCGTGTGGCGTCACCGCCGACGCTCATGCCGACGTCATGGTGGGACCCACTTGTCGATGAGATAGCCGAAAGTCGTCTTGACGCCACAATGACGCCATGCCGACGCCATCACGAAGCTTTGCCGTACGACGTCGGCAAGGCCACGTGTCACTCTCTGGTGGCGACACGTGTCACGGATGACGAATAATTATTTTCCTAAAAGAAAAATGTTTATTTAATTCGGTTTATTGATTTAAAATGTATTTTGAAACTTCAAATGCTTATAACTTTTATGCTTTTAACTCCGATTTGAGTGATTCCAATTTCTATAAATTTGTAAAATTGATATCTTTCTGTTTATGAATTTTAATTGAATTTTTTAGCACTGTTTGTCTACTGTTTATTTATTTTATTGTTTTGTGCATACGCTACGGCGTGAGACGTTGAAGTCCCCGATTTTAGAGGAGAAGTTCGACCAGAGCAAGCTCAGAACCGAACCAGCACTTTTTGAAGGCAAGTTGTGTTTGATCATGTTGAACCTATTAGAGAAAAATTACTTTGATTTAAACTATTGCATGCTAATTTGATAGAAATGACTTTGAATAAATTTTGGGACTAGTTAAATACCTAGTTGTCAGTATGCCACCTTGTCGATATAATTGTAGGCCATGAATCATTTGTCACCCTAGGTTATGGATTAATAGTTGGACATTAATAATTTGCCAACATGGGTTGAGTAGACCAAGTAGTATGCTTAGCCACGCCACGTGGACATATCATGATTTTGGAATACCAAAGCAAATATTGACTTAATGAGATATGGAACGTGTTTTTGTGAACGAGACATGTGTTATTGAGATGATGATGGCACGTGGTGCAATGGTAAAGAACCGGTGGGAAAATGATTTAGACGGGGCAAATGGCAAGATTGTTTCGTGGGCCAAGAGTGGCAATCAAGCGGTCAGATTTGGTTTTATTGGTTTTGGATAATTGAGATCACACTTGGTTAGTCTTGCCTCGGCCACTAAGGACTTAACCTTGCGAGCATTTGAACTGAGTCCTCCATACAACCACAAGCTCCGTGAATGGGACGGGCTTAGCTGAGTAAACGGGAAATCTATTCTTTGGTACTGTCGTGGTGGTGTGAGGCTTGAGAAGCGGAATGAGAACTCACATGGCGCAAGAGGGGGCCTCCAGGTGTGGTAACCATCCCTCCAAAGTTGAAACCTTAGCGAGGCAAGATGAGTTTAGATGGAACTTTGGAAAGGCTTTGTTACTATTATTTGCCTTGGTGGTATTTGACTGTATCTTGTGGGTAAAGTGTATAACCTCTGCAGAGTGTACAACCTATTCGAATAGCCGTGTTCACAAGAATGAGCATCGCCGGTGATTACTGGCCAAGGGTTAGATTTTCATGAAAATGAATTGTTTATGGAAAATGCTTGGGGTTGGTAATGAGGAACTTGACATAGGATGGAAATATGATTGTGATTAAAATGTTTGTGAAAGCTACTATTCTTATTATTGTTTTGTTTGCTTTGCAAATTATTATCAAGTTATTCTTAAATCTCAGTCTTGCTCATGAACCATAGCCTATCCTTTGTACTAAGCCATGCATGTAGAATATTAGAATTGCATTACATGCATGACTTGTTTGAAGTGCTCAAAGTACTCACCCCACAACAACACAACTTCAGCTTGAAGAAGAAGCAAACCCCGCCAGAGGAGGAGTATCAGAGGAGCCGACAAACTAGGAGCGAGCCCATCCATTTCGTGGCAAATTGGTTGGCGCCACGAGTTTATTTTATTTCATTGCATTTGAATATTTTAATAAGTCTTAGCCTCGCGAGGCGATCTTTGTAACTTGACCATAAGGTCGATCAACTAGTTTGAGTATTTAATCAAAGTACTTATTATTTCGTTGGTTATGACTGTGATATGTACCAATGTTGAGACTGTGTGCACTAGCGTGATCCTGGACTAGTGCTGAATACACAGAGGGTCCGGATTTGCAAATTCGGGTCCCGACAGATCTCAACCTCCACTTTGCGGTATCTGTCAACCACGCTGTCAACTGAAACTCTGGCGTATCCCTGAGGAATTGGGCGGTTATGTAACATCTACCCCTCGTTGCATGGCCAAGCCATCCCTTCAGCCACCTTGATGGTAATATTCGCCACGGCAAAAGCGGTCGCATTGCAGGTGTCGGCTCTATGATTTTGTCCACGGGAAACTACAGTCGAGTCCTCTTGGAGGGCAGCATGACGCTATCGCTTTGTGAGCCCGTGGACTTTTGTGTCGGTGACCTCGTCATGTGACTGACGTTCGCTAAGGACCTTTGCTACCAATTCTTGCATCATTTTCATCTGTTCTTCAAATTCGACTTCCCTTCTGTGCAGCCGGTCTTCTATTTCTCGTACATGTTCATCCAACTGTTGTTGTCTGGATTTCTTTGGTCACTTGTACATTTTGGCATCCTCTGGGAATGCTGCTTTCCAAGGCTCCAAGCCAAACCCTCTGATGCGACCAGGGTGCTCCTTATTACCCAAGGTGCGTGTTAGCTCGTCGTCCTCCCTTCTTGGCTGGAAGGAGCCCTCAATAGTTTGGGAGTGGGCATCTGCGATCTTCCTCGAGATTTCCTCGTCTTTTAAGCTTCGCTTAAGCCGCCATCATCCGACAGAGTAGCTCCTCGCAAGCGACCAAGATTTGATCTTGGGGCCATCTGAGACGCCGCAGAATAACTCCACTAAGTGTTAGCCGTTCTTCCCGCATCCCACTTGGGTACTTTCCTCACGTAGCCACCTGTACTCCAGCACATGGGGTAAATGTTCTTGTCCGAATTTGCCTTGTTCTCTCGGTCGATAGCTTGGGCTTCATCATTTCTTATATTGCTCGAATTCATCCCAAAATTGTTGTAACCTCGGGTATGTATTAAAATCCGGCGTTCGATCCTTCTTGACATACTCCTTATTCAGCTTTGTCTTCCAGTTTTTCCATGCAGATCCCATAACGCTTAGTGCACGTTTCCTGGCTCCAACTAATCTTCGAAATTGAAACTTCATGTCAACTCTGTCCACAATGTTTCCTTGATGTCGCCGGAACATATGATGAGGAATCGTGACCGACGTGTCCATGATTTGTAGATGATGGGCACATTCTCTCTAGCCAAGACCCCAATCTGTCGTCCGATATGGCCCAAGCAATGACGGGTATAGCCGGTTCTCCGACTACATTAAGCTCAACTATCACCTTTCGTTCACTGTGTGCATCTTGTTGGGACCTCGCCCACGACGCTGGCTCAGTGCACCAGATGTCGGACCACAGATTTTGATTGTTTCATTAGTCGTTTGGCTCTGCTCTAATTTCATCGGGAAGCACATCCTACGAAAGAATCCTAATAAAGACTTACCTCGTGTACATTTGTTGCCTCGAGTTTTCCATGTTGAGGAATCCTGTCGGGCTTTGCTCTGGTCTTTGGTCCATGGGCTCAGCGCCATCCGGCACTTGTCCATTGTGAGAGGCCATGTGCGGCAAATTCAATTGACAATTCTAGCAACAGATTGCATAAAGGCAATTTAATGTCATTCATATAACTAATCATGTCTAGCATGGCAATATGGAGATAATTATGTATGATTGGTCTCAGATTATTGGGTTTGATTGAAGATTAGAATCTTCACCTCAATCACGAATCGGCAAGACTAATCAATTCAACGAACATATACAATTGACAATTCACATATACTTATACATTTCACATGATACATATACAATTGACAATTCACATATACTTATACATTTCACATATATTTATTCATTAGAAAAATTCACATGATACATATACATCTCAAAATAAAAAATTCATATATTCTTTAGAATATTATTACTTATTTGCTTACTAAAAAATAATAAATCATTCTTATTCCACACTAATATGATTTTCAAAAAATAAAATAAGGTTATAAATCCACAACTAGTATGTTAGTAGTCTATTACACCAAAAGAAAGCAAAGCGAGCCAGAGAGCGCTTAAATTACAGGGCGGAGCCACGAGGTGAGGTGCTTGGTTCACGTGCTTGGCTCTAGCATCGGCCAACTCTAGAATCATCACAGAGCAATATCATCGAGAACCCTAGAATCATCGAGAACCAACTTAAGGCCTTATTTACAGAACAATTGTCAATATCATCGAGAACCCTAGAATCATCACAGAGCAATAGCATTGGCCAACCCTAAAATCATCACAGAGCAATAGAATCATCACAGAGCAATAGCATCGGCCAACCCTAGAATCATCATTGGTATTGACCAGGCATCATTGGTGACCATAATTCTGTTCATCTACAAAATCATCTTGAACTTGCTGCTATCAAGGTTAAGATATTAGCATCTACAAAATCGTTCCACTTTTATTACATTGCACAGGGATCACTATTTACTAGATCACATATCCATGGTTTTCACACTATGCCTATTAACAGCTAGTTCTTTTTATTTTATGTATAGTATCTGCTTTTGTTATGTCTGTGTAATTTAGCCTTGTTTAAAATTAGTCTCCATGTGGAGTTGGTTTTTTATCACTTGAAGAATCAAAATGCACATAGCTTTTGAACTGCTGATCAAATATGCAGCCATAGAGAATGACTTGTGGTTACTATTTCTGCACCCCCTCCCCCAGTTGTGCATTTTTCTCTCTTAACTAGATGTTCTCAGAGCAAAAGAATTTTCTTGTATGGTTTCACTAAAATTGTTGCTTTTCTTTACTGTTTCACAGAGCAATAGAATCATCACAGAGCAATAGCATCGGCCAACCCTAAAATCATCACAGAGCAATAGAATCATCACAGAGCAATAGCATCGGCCAACCCTAGAATCATCACAGAGCAATATCATCGAGAACCCTAGAATCATCACGAGCTTACCGGAGCGGGGAGGGGTCACCGCAGGGAGGGCCAGCTCGGGGAGGGGTCGCCGCAGGGAGGAGGCGCCGTAGGGAGGGCCGGGGCGGGGAGAGTCAACGTCGGGGGGGAGGCGCCGCAGGGGGTGACGGCGGGGAGGCATCGCTGCACGGAGGGCCGACGCTGGGAGAGACGATGGCAGCTAGGGCGCACAAAAGAACTCCAAACGAATTGTGAAATGGCTAAGTGTGGGAAAGAAAACATATATATAGGGAGGATTATTACTGCCGGTTCCACGTAGTGAACCGGCAGTGATATATTATCTCTGCCAGCTTGTTATAGAACCGACAGTGATGTTCTACTATTAGTGCTGGTTTATAAATGAACCGGCAATAATGTTTGCATATTAGTGCCAGGTCATTTATAAACCGACAGTGATATATAACTATTACTGCCGGGTCATTTATCAACCGGCAGTGATGTTGTATTATTAGTGCCGGGCGTTCAAGACCCGGCAGAGATACTATCAGTGCCGGGTGGAGACTAAAACGTGGCACTAATGTGTTTTATTAGTGCCTATTCTTGTTTGTCAACCGACCGATGTTCCACGCCAAGTCTTTGTTGTGGCGAGATGGCGCGGTGGCAAATCTTTTGCCACGCAAGGATTTTCTGCCTTGCATGACAAGGAAAATTATCACACCTATTTTACATAACTGTCATTTGTATTTCCTGCATTTGTAAAAAAAACCCCAAATACAAACATTGGAATTTTATTTCAAATTTCAACTATTCCAAGATTTTGCTTTGGACTTCATACAAAAACCAAATTGCTAATTTTCTTCAACTTTTTATTATGAATTTTAGTTATTTTTATTGTGCTCATGATCTGATCCTTTTTGGTTTATTTAAAATTTCAGTTAGTTAGAAATAATGATAAAAACTTGCTCTTAATATCTCATCTTCGTCCATTGGACATTTACTATTTCTGAATGATTATAATAATCAATACTCCATACATTACAAATTGAAGCATGTCCTTCGTACAAAATGTTTATATCACAAATTGAAGCTTGACCTTCATATAAAATAAAGCATATCCTTAATTACACAACTAAGTTATGATCCGACCTTCGTTATGATCGCGGCGTATGTATGTAGTTTCCTCTATGTCTTCTATGACACATAGGTCGATGTTCTCACCGAAAAGAGGAAGCTCATCAAATTGGTTATAGTCTTCCTCGTCGACTACATTCTCAACTCCCACAATCCTTCTTTTTGATTGAAGAACCACGTGGCGTTCCTTGTCACCGGATCCTTACAAAGAAAATTTGTGTAATGGCACTAGCAAGTACGAATGGTTCTTCTCTGTATCCGACGTGTTTGAAGTCCACGGTAGTGATACCGTACTTGTCGATGTTCACGCCCCTAGGTAGCCTGACCCACTGGCACCGAAAAAGGGGGACCTTCAAAGGCCCATAGTCAAGCTCTCAAATCTCTTCTATGAATTAAGTGTAATGCGTCAGATATTGCCATTCTTTGTTATAGGCATCTATCTGAGACCCATTGCTTCTGGTTGGTGCTCTTGTTATCTTGTGCTCTCGTATAAAATGTATATCCATTGATGTCGATCCTTCAAATGTCAAAATTGTATATGATGGTCCTTAGCCGCTCTCAATTGAGCGCACTCTGTCTGCATGTATGCATCATGTATTTAAGCAACCAATCTCCAAAATTATCTCTCGTGCTTCTCATGATCCAAACCTCGACTTACATGGGTTTTTCTTCAGTAGCATGTTCTTGTGCATGTTGACATACGGGCGCTATAACCGATTAGTGCAGAATCAGTAAAATGTGCTTGCGTGAATGAAGCACGATCATTTGTGCGGATCGATTTCTCGACCTAGTGTCCCTTTCCTTGTAGCCTCCCTTCATGGCGAGATACGGGCACACTAATCGGTTTGAGATCCATGTAATCGATCACGTAACTTCGATGACCTTCTCGGTTCCCCAACCTTGGCAATGCACCCTTTCGGTAGATGTCGATTTTAACATATTTCTTCACAACCCCCATGAACCTCTCGAAGGGTACATCGATGTAGAAACACAGGGCCAAGAAACTATATCTCTTTCACAATATGAACAATGAGATGGACCATAATATCGAGGAAGGATGGAGGGAAGCACATCTCAAGCCGGCATAGAGTGTGGATCATGTCTTGCTGCAGCTTATCCAGTTTTAACAGGTCGATGACCTTCTGTGAAATCGCGTTGAAGAATGAACACAACTTTATAATTGGGTCTCGCCCTTTCTCTGGCAGAACACCCCTAATTGCTACAGGAAGCATCCGTGTCATCATCACGTGGCAATCATGAGACTTCGTACCAACTAATTTCAAGTCTTTCATTGAGACTAGCCTCTTTATGTTGGCAGAATAACCGGACGGAACTTTGACTCCGTGCAAGCACTCACACACGCTAATTTTCTCAATCTTGCTTAAAGTGTAGCAAGCTGCGGGAAGGTACTTTTTTCCTTGACCCAGGTCTTCATGATGCAGCTCCTTCCCGAGTTTCATATCTTTTAGGTCCATCCGTACCTTGAGTGTATCTTTTATTTTGCCAGGTATGTCTAGTAAAATACAAAGCAAGCTGTCACATACGTTCTTCTCTATATGCATGACATCGATAGCATGTCGAACATTCAAGTGCTGCCAATAAGGTAGGTCCATAAATATTGATCTCTTTTTCCACAAAGGAGTCAGATCACGGAACTCGGGGTGATGTACTTAGGCTCCCTTTCCATGGATAATTTTAATATCCTTCTGATCGCAAATATCTCTTTGCCGTTGCGATGTTTCGGAGCTGAAGCAGTCTCCTTTGTACCGTCAAAAGCTCTCTTGTTGTTGCGATATGGGTGGTCCTTGCGAAGGAACCTACGATGCCGCATGTAACACATTTTTCGACAGTATTAATTTCAGCCACCGGCTCCCTATATCACCCATGCAATGCACGCATCCATTGAATCCTTTTATAGTCTGGCCCGAAAGATTGTCAAGAGCAGGGTAATCATTGATGGTTACGAACAACAACGCCCGTAGTATGAAGTTCTCTCTTTTGTACTCATCCCATACACAAGACACCGCTGTTCCACAATACCGTAAGATCTTCAACCAAGGGTTTGAGGAACACATCAATATCGTTGCCGGGTTGCCTCGGCCCTTGGATCGATGCGACATCATAATTTACTTCCGCTTCATGCAAAGCCAAGGAGGAAGGTTGTACATACATAAAGTCACCGGCCGAGTGCTATGACGACTACTCATGTTGCCGAAAGGATTCATCCCATCCTTACTGAGTCCGAACCTTATATTCCTCATATCATGTGCAAAGTGTTTCTTGTATTTTCTATCAATATTCCTCGACTGCGCGGAGTCAGCAGGGTGTCTAAGCATTCCATCCTTTTTACGCTCCTCGGCATGCCATCGCAGCAATTGAGCATGCCTTTTGTTCGCAAGCAAAGCTTCGACGGGGATTATAGGAAATACCACACCACCTTGGTCGAAGGTCTTTTCTTCTTACATCGCCCTCGATATCGTCATCGCCGCTTATACCGAGATGCCTTGCAAACGGGACATGCATCCAAATTTGCAAACTCATTGCGATATAATATGCAATCGTTTGGACATGTGTATTTTCCGCACTTCCATCCTAACGGGCAAACAACACCTTGGCTTGGCCTGGTGGTTCTTGGCAATCGTTACCCTCTGGAAGGACATATCTGAAGAAACCTAACGACTCTGTGAAACTCTTATCGGACCAACCATTGCTTGCCTTCAACTGCGCAAACATAAGCACAACATGCGACTTTTGAACTCCTCTTTGCGGCTGGGTACAAGGGTGTTGTAGAATCCTCTACCATATCTTTGAAACTTCGAAAATCCCTTTCACTCGTGAGGTCCTCCACCCCATCATGCAACATCTGTTCTAGATCATCTTCATGGTTATCGATGAATGTCTCTTCATGGGTGTCGATTTAGCGTGTTTTCCACATGATCGAGTCGTTGTCTTCATCATCATCAATCGATGCCCTTCACGCACAATCTCATCTTCACCATACTCGGTCCAACGGTATAAGCGGGCTTGAAACCCCTTGAAGCAAGTGTGCACGGATCGCCTCAAGGTTGAAAATTGCTTCTCATTCTTGCAATCGATGCACGGGCAACAAATATAGTCCATCAGCTTATTTGACTTGTACGCCGCAGCCGCGCTCAAAAAATTAGTCACACCGTTAAAGTACTCTCTATCGCGACGGTCCGCTTCATACATCCATGTTCGATCCATCTACAAATATTTACAACAAATAAAATCTCAGTAAATCAATAAGTTCTCACAAATTGTTTTATACATTTAATTTGTTATGTAGTGCTAATTAATCTAGAAATTTTCATTACTTATAAATCTATATCCAAATCACGATTGTAAAACCAATTAAATAATTGCTATTAGTTATATATAATGGTCCGTCCAACAAATTTGAGTACTATTGTCTCCTCTTCTCTCATTTCAGTACTATTTTATCAAGGATTATTGGATGAGGAACATAATTCTTTTATGCATAGCCTTTTTACATCAATTATATACCTTTTCATCCATTGGACATTTACTTTTTCTGGATGATTATAATAATCAATACTCCATACATTACAAATTGAAGCATGTCCTTCGTATAAAATGTTTATATTACAAATTGAAGCTTAACCTTCATACAAAATAAAGCATATCCTTAACTATACAACTAAATTACGATCCGACCTTCATGGCTATTGATGAACGTTTGGCCTGGTACGTGGTTGCTATTAGTTATATATAAATCTATATCCAAATCTCGATTGTAAAATCAATTAAATAATTGCTATTAGTTATATATAATGGTCCGTCCAACAAATTTACATTACTTACAAAAGTATTAAATTAACATACACGAAATAAAGAAACAATTTTAAGTATTTAGATTAAACAATAGTTAATTATGAAGTGCTACCACATTTAAATTCAATCAGCGTATTAAATGCAATCACTATACATATAAAAGTTGGTAATTTCAAATCTGAACTCCAGATTAGAAATCTAATTGTGTTGACTAGGCAATCAATAATTCTCACAACCTACAACAATATAGAACGTAATATCCAACTAACAATATACGAACCTTAGATCACAAGTTAAAAACGACAAATTACACCAAATTTGAGAGCAAAATTCACCCTCTCCACCCCAATCGAGCAAGAACAGGCTCCTCTACTTGCGGACAGCTGGGGAAGGGAGCCTGGGTTTATATAGTGTCATATTATCACTGCCGGTTTACTCTCTTGAATCGGCAGTAATATATCACTGCCGGTTCTATCTCAAAAACCAGCAGTGATATCGCTGCCGTTTCCCGCGTAATTCACTTTATCCTTGCCGATTACCGCTGAACCGACATTAATACATTTATCGCCGGTTCTCTATCTAAACCCAGCGGTGATATTGAGTCGCTTCAGCAAAAATGATATTGTCTTCCATTCAAGCGTACCTTTGTTTATCATTTGCCGGTTTAATTTAAAACCGGCGATAATATTATCACTAGGGTGAATTTATAACAAGACAAGTGATAATATTATCACCGCCGTTCAAGTTAGAACCAAAGAAGCGATAATATGAACTTTCCAACTCCCGCCGCCAACGACCGTCGCTCTTCCCCATTCCTCACCATTGCCAACCTGCGCTTCCCCATTTTGGCAATTGGGCTTCCTATCCTCCTCTATATAATGCGCAGCTCCTCAATCTGTGGCGCTCTCACAACCACCATTCTTTGCAGAATGGCCCCCAAGAAGCGAACACGTCTTGGGCAAAGCACCGATCCGCCGCCAGAGAAGAAGGAGGAGAAGAAGGAGGAGGAGGAGGAGGAGGAGGAGGCAGCGATTTACAGGCAATGGCCGCAGCTCCTTGGCGTTGGGGCAAGACCAACTCCGCCACCGAATCGGATTCGAGAGGAGGAGGAGGAGCACCGCCAAACTCCAATTGGTCATCCAATAGCTCCGGCATTTACGAGGAGGGCGGCAGCGACTTTTGGATATAAAATTAGGACTAAATATGTAATTATGGACTAAAATGTTCTCACTGCGAGATAAATTACAAGTGTTTAATATGTTCTATTTTTAACTAATTATGCTTTGATATGTTACGTATGTTAGCTAATTTTGGGAACGATAATATCACTTTGCTTGTTACGAGTAAAATGGCGGTGAAAATGGTCTTATCACTTTGCCGGTTAAAAACAAAATCGGCAATGATAAATCACTACCGTTTTTGTGTAAACCGCATCGATATTTTCTTATCACTACGGGTTCTCGCTAAACCCGGCAATGATATTACCTCCATTCGTGCGGGAAAATTATACTATTCCTATCACTGCCGGTTGAAGTTAGAACTGGCAGTGATAATATTATCACTTCTTAGGGAGAAATTAGAACCGCGGTGATAATATTATCCTTCACGCCGTCGAGCCTACTCGGCGATGATGGGGGTCGCAGATGAAGCAGTCTGTAGTAGTGATCGCTTCTTTTGTTGGAATCGATAGTGATGATCATGCACATCACTATCACTTCTCACATAAAAACCAATTGTGATTTGCACGTGCTCATCACAATCGCTTGTTATGTGAGAACCGATTGTGATATGCCTCGCTAGGTTATTTATATCACTCGGGTTAAACTCTTCTCTGTTGTTGTTCCAAAGGAGATTTCTTTGTCGCCACCCCAAAAAATAGCTCATATTCTGTGGTCAGAAGCAATACTTGGTTGAGAAGAATTGAAATCTTCAAGAGTGGGTGTTAAGAGGGTAAATTTGAAGCCCTAGTTTGAGGAGATTTCCCCTTATTTAACAGAATTTGTGGTTTTCTTTAAAATATAAGTATCCCTTCAAACCCCTTCAATTTTATATATTCACGCCTTTCGAGTTAATCTGTATTTTTCTTGAATATCCTTAGGCAGTGTCTTATTTTCTAAATAGGCTTTAAATGGTTTAGCCTAATCTAAATTCTTCTCAAGAACTCTAACCTCACCGTTGGTCTGGAATTGCTCTATGGATGTTGTGTCTACAGAAGACTTAGATAGATATTCAAGAAATACATCTGTTGGAACAGGTGATCATGAGGAACCCAGTTTTGACAACTGGTCCACTAAGATATTGTCTTTTTGCGGTATATATTTGTCGGGGGTTGAATATTCTCCATAGACGACCATCGTACCCCGGCGGCCCCTGGCACGCCCTTGCTCGGGTTCTGCCCCCAAGAAAGGTCTTCGGGCCACCCGACCTTCGGGCTGTCCCGCGTCGGCCACCACGCTCGCCCCCGAGCATGCTTGCTCGGGGGCCCTCGACCTGGCGACCCGGTCTGACCGAAGGGACCTCGACGTTCGCCCAAAAGCCGGGCACGGTCTACAAAGAAGACGTGGCATTAATCTAGGCGACCACCGTGGTCTCGCGCCCATAATCCACGCCATTGTACCCACGTCGCGTGGTGCCCGGCGAGTGGCGGTAATAAAGACGTCTAGAACAATGGAGCCCCAGTAATAAATGCTTTGTCGCTCAGAATCCCTATAAATACCTTCTCACGCCAAGAATTGGGGTTCCTCCATCGACTTTTATTCCTACTTGTATGCAAAGACTTGTAATCACCGCTTGCATGCGACTTGTAACCACCTTCACGCATCAGTGCAATCACTGGACGTAGGGCTGTTATCTCCCCTGCGAGAGGCCCGAACCAGATAAAAAACGACCTCTTGTGCTTTGTGATTTTCTTGGTCACCTTGTTCCGTAGCTCGGTAGGACCTCGGACGCTATACCCCTCACGGAAAAGGGGCCTTAGGTTGATCCCTCATTCAACAAGTAAGCTCGGCGGGGGACCGGTTCCCGAATCGTCGACAGCTGGTGCTGTCCGTGGGGATCGACTGAGTCCTTTCGCGAGAAATCCCTGAGGATGCCGAACTCGCAAGACAATCAAGACCTCTGCGTCTTCGACGACGTGGAGGACGATGATGCATACTCGCCGATGATGGCGGTGGTGGTCTTGATCCGGACGCCACACCGAACCGGAGTCTTTCCACGGTAGCGCGCTACAGAGCGCTTCCTCGCTTCATGGCCGGATACCCTCGCTCACGAGGAAGAATCTAGCGACCTTCGCGTAGCTCGGGCGCCACGACCCGTCCCTGGCGGGGGTCGCAGGACATGACGGCGGTGGCACCACGGCGTCACCCTCGCAGTCCTGGTGCTCCCGCAGCGTTAACATGGCGGGAAGAGACGAGATTCAAGAGGGGCTGTCCCCGGCGACTTCCCCCCGTCACTAGCGTGATGCTGGCGACAACCGCCCGGAGCTGTCCCCGGGCATGGTCCTGGCGACCGACCACCATCAATCTGGAGGAGGGCTGGACGCCAGAGCTGGAGACCGGACCCGTAAAGAGCCCAACGAATACCGCTCCCCGGAGCATGTGCGCGACCGCCTTCCAAGGTCGCCCCCCGTCGCTCCCCAGAGCGCCGAGCGCCTTCGCACCATGGCGACGGTCGTGCGCGGCTTCTAGAACTTCTCCAACCAAGCGGACCTGGCGGCCATGAGAGCGCTCGTGGCTGAAAACCTGGAAAAGCTCGCCGCTGACATAGGGCTCCCAGGACCATCTGGTGGTCAAAGGCCCCGGAGTGTTTCCCGGGACCATAAGCGCCACTCCCGGCAAGGCCTCCAAGTCTGCCGGAGGACCGCGAAGCAACCGGCACCATGAGGACATTCGGCGGTTCCGGACGGCCTCGCGGCTCAGCGGGCATGCCTCGCCCGCCCACGAAGCGTTCGTGTGCTCCACCTCGAATCCGCCATTGTCGCTACGCATGGGCGTGTTCTTCGCCTCACCCTATGCGCAAAGGACCGTCAGGCCCCAACCGCCACGATCACCATGCCCGAGGGTCGCCATGATGGCCGGCGCTCGGATGCCGAGCTTTTCGGCGTCCTCCGCGGCGCCAAGTGGCCGAGCAAGTTCAAGCCCGGCCACATCGAGCGTTTCAACGGGATCCAGAACCCTGACGAGTTCATCTCGATCTACTCCACTGCCATCCTGGCGGCCGGCGGGGATGAGGGGGTCATGGCTAACTACCTCCCCACAGTTCTTGATGTCTCTGCCAGGACATGACTTTTCAATCAGAAGGAGGGATTAATCCGCTCGTGGAGGCAGCTCTCCGAGGCACTCCAAGCAAATTTCCAAAGCTGTTATACCCGACCGGGCAACGAGCGCGACCTCGAGCGGCTGATTCAGATGGACAAGGAATCTTTACGGGAATTCGTCCAAAGATTCATCAAGGTGAGGAACTCCATCCTGAGCATCTCGGACTAGGCGGTCGTCCGAGCCTTCAAGTTCGGGGTCCGTGATGTCCGCCTCCCGCAAGATCTGGAGATCCACCCGACACAATCGCCAACGAGCTGTTCAGTATGGCCGATCACATGCGTGAATGCAAAGCGAGGCCGTGCAATGGAAGAAGATGATCGACGAGGGCAAGCTGCCGCCCCAGCCGGGCCTGGAGGGCTCCTCGAGCAAAAGACCCTCAGGCTCCATGGAGAAGAAGATCAAGAAGAAGAAGAAGTCGCGCGCGCCGGATATGGTGTCGGCCGTCGAGCACCGCCCGCCTCGTGCTCCGGTGGCTCGGCGGGCGAGGTCGGCCACGCCCACGGCGCCACGACCAAGACGACAATAGCCAAGATCGCGCGATCAGACCACGATGACCGTGGTCGCGGCGGGGATCGCGAAAAAGAGGTGCCCATGGCGAACTGCCGCCCGCTCCACCAAAGTGGTGGCCACGACCTCCGCAATTGTAGGACCTAGGCGTACCGCTTGGAGAAATTCTACAAGGGCGAGGGACCCATGCCGACTCTCCCGGGGAAGGGAGAGAGCAGCAAGGGCAAGGGTCCCGCAGACGACGACGACGACATGGGTTACCAGGAGCCCCAAAACCACATAGCCGTCATATTCGGGGGCTCCTCGGTCTACAAATCTTGCAGGGATTTGAAGGAGGCGGCACGGGAAGTTGGCCACATCGCTCAAGGCAAGCCACCCGTGCAACAGCTCAAGTGGTCCGAGCTGCCCATCACTTTCTCCAAGGACGATTGTCCCCTTGGAATGACTAAACCTCAGAAGCTCCCATTGGTCGTGAGCCCGACCGTCAACAACGCTAAGGTCAGCCGGGTCCTCATCGATGGTGGGAGCTCCCTGGATCTCATATCCGCTACGGTCCTGGACGAGATGCAGGTCCCTCGCTCCAAGATCAAGAGCATAGCCATCCCGTTCTTCGGGATTGTCCCCGGCACCTCGATCAAGCCTCTGGGCCAGATCGTCTTGCCCGTGACGTTCGGAGGCGTCGCAAACTTCCGGACTGAGCTAATCAACTTCGAGGTAGTTGACTTCAAGTTGGCCTACAACGCCATCCTTGGCAGGCCGGCCCTCTCCAAGTTCATGGCCGCCACGCATCACGCTTATCAGTGCCTGAAGGTCTCCGGACCAAAGGGCGTCATCACCATCAAAGGCGACCATAGGGCGGCCTTGAACTGCGACGAGAAGTCTCTCGACATGGTCGGGCAGCTGCCTCAACGTGGCCCCGACCAAGCGCCGACGCATTCCCGGCCCAAGGTTACCCTCCAGCCCGGAGGAGAAACCAAGGCAGTCCCTCTAAATGAGGCTGACCCGACCAAGGTCTTCTATCTGGGATCTTCCTTAGATCCCAAATAGGAACTCGAGCTCATCACTTTCCTCCCGGAGGAGCGCTGACGCAGTTAGCACAGGAACCGTCCGACATGGCGGGTCCCAAGGGATGTGATTGAGCACAGGCTAGCTATTCGCCCTGATAAAAGACCTGTGCGCCAGAAGCTCAGGCGATTTTCCCCGGAGAAGCAGGCCATCATCCGGGAAGAACTCGACAAGCTCCTTAAAGCCGGCTTCGTCAGGGAAGTCGAGCACTCAGAGTGGCTGGCAAACCCAGTCATTGTCAAGAAGAAAGGTGGCAAGTGGCGCATGTGTCGCACCACACCGGGCTCAATGCCGCTGTCTAAAGGATAACTTTCACGCCAGCGCATCGACCACCGGTAGATCACGATAATGAATCCTGTGTTATGAGCTTTACGGGCGCCCACCCGGCTATCACCAGATTAGCTTGTTCCCCGGAGACGAGGAGAAGACCTCTTTCATTACGCCATTCGGCACATTCTGCTACACGACCATGTCTTTCGGTCTGCGGAACGCCAGGGCGACCTTCCAACGCTTGATGCAGAAGACTTTCCAAGACCAGATAGGCCGAAACCTAGAGGTATATGTAGATGATATCATAGTTAAGAGCAAGCTCGCCTCAGGTCATGTATCCGACCTCGGGGAGACCTTTTGTAATCTCAGTAGACATTGAATAAAGCTTAATCTCGAGAAATGTGTTTTTGGGGTAAAAGCGGGCAAAGTACTCGGGTACCTCATCGGGCCGCAGGGCATCGGTGCCAACCCGGAGAAAATTGAAGCCATCAAAAGGATGCGACCCCCGAGCTCGGTAAAGGAGATTCAGACCCTGACCAGACGCATGGCAGCCTTGAGCCGCTTCATTTCCTGGTCAAGCGAGTGCGGTTTGCCCTTCTTTAAGGCACTCTGCAGGCATGATGGCTTCGTCTGGACGGATAAAGCCAACCGCTCCTTCGAGGAGCTAAAGCGGTACCTGTCCAGCTCTCCGATCTTGGCCACGCCAAGGTCGAGGGAGCCACTCCTGCTGTACCTCGCGGCGACCCCCCATGCCGTAAGCGCGGTGCTGGCGGTCGAGCGAGAAGGGGCGCAGCGACCAATCTACTACGTCAGCGAAGTCTTGCACGGACCGAAGGAGCGGTACCCTGAGGTCCAGAAGCTTTTGTACTTGCTGCTCGTAGCCTCAAGGAAGTTGCGCCACTATTTCCATGCTCACAAGGTCGTCGTCTCAACCAACTTTCCACTTAGGGAGATCCTAAGAAATCAAGACGCCAGCGGCCGGATAGCAAAGTGGGCTATGGAGCTCGCCGAGTTCGATATCCACTTCTCGGCCCGCACGGCGATCAAGTCACAAATCTTGGCGGACTTCGTGGTGGAATGGACGAACCCAGCCCCGCCCGCCACCGGGCCCCCCAAGTCTGAAGATGACCGATGGACCATGTACTTCGACAAGTCCCGAACTTTCGAGCTGGTTTGGTGTTGTCTTGGTTTCTCCTCGGAATCGGCTCAATCGTCGTCTATTACGCCTTCGCCGCAACCAACAACGCGGCGGAGTATGAAGGCCTCTTGGGCGGGCTATGAGCGTGCAAGGCGCTCGAAGTCCAGCGGCTAACTGTGAAGGGTGATTCGCAGTTGGTCGTCAACCAAGTCAACAAGGAGTATCAGTGTTTCGATCACTCAATGGTGCTTTACTTGGTGGAGGTGAGGAAGATGGAGCGGTACTTTAGAAATTTCGAAGTACTCTACATCCCCAGGAAGGACAATTCCCTGGCCGACTATCTTTCCAAGGTTGGTTCCTCGCAGATGCTCGCCCCCTCGGGGGTGCTCGTTGAGCATCTGCACAAGCCCTCCATTCGCTCTGTAGAGGAGGCAACCCCCCAGATGCCCGCCCTACCCGGGGCGCCAGCCAAGCATCTGAGAAAACCCTCCATTCCCTCTATAGAGGAGACACCAGAGACGTGCGGTAACGTCTCCTTCCTCGAGCAGAGTGCAGATTGGACGACGCCATTCGTCCAATACCTTGCCCACGGGACACTGCCCGAGGAAGAAGCCGAGAGTTCCCGGCTGATAAGGCGGTCCTCTGCTTACAAGCTCGTCGAGGGCACCTTATACCGCAAAGGGGCACTTGGAGTCCTCTCCAAGTGTATATCTCGAGAAGAGGGCAATTTCCTTCCCAGAGATATCCATGAGGGTATGTGCAGAGCTCACTCGTCCTTTCGAACGCTCGTGAGCAAAGCATTCCGCCTGGGATACTACTGGCCAACAGCTTTAGACGACGCTCGGGCACTTGTGGCGACTTGCCGGGCATGCCAGTTCTACGCCCGTAAGCCCCACTCAACAACAGACGCTGTTGCAGACCATCCCGCCTCATGGCCATTCTCGACCGGGGCCGATATTCTCGCCTTTCCCGGGTCGAAAGAGTTGTAAAATACCGCCGTGGCCATCAACACTTTCTCTAAGTGGATCGAGGCCGAGCTCAGATCAACCATCTCGGCCAGCGGCCAAGAGATTTTTTCGCAGACAACGCAGGTGGCGCTTTAGGGTCCCCAATCGCCTCATCACGCATAACGCACCCGCTTCACTAGCTTAACTGCTCCTGTGCCCACTGCGAAGATATCGGAACAAGGTCCGCCGCCTCGTAGCTCATCCACGAGTAACGGCGTACCGAGCGAGCAAATGGCCAAATTCTTCAAGGGATCAAGAAGAGGGTCTTCAAAGATCTCGCCCGGCACGGCGGGTCATGGGTGGACGAGCTTCCTTCCGTCCTCTGGTCTGTGCGCACCACAGCGAGCCGAGCTACGGGCGAGATGCCCTTCCAGCTCGTTTATGGTGTCGAGGCTATCATACCCGCCGAGGTCGTGCTCGGATCCCCGAGAATTCACCTGGCCGAAAGTATCCACCAAGGTCGCGAGCGTCGCCTCGACCTCGACCTCGCCGAGGAGGCGCGTGTAAGGGCGCTGCTCCGATCCGCCGTCTACCAGCAGGCTCTTCGCAGGCATGCGGCCAAGTCAATCTGGCCTCGAGCCCTGCAGGTCGGTGACCTCATCTTACGACGAATTCAGGACATGTCGAAGGCCAACAAACTCTCCCCCAGATGGGAAGGTCCGTTTACGGTCGTCTCGGTAGCACGCCCGAGGGTTGTCCGCCTAGTGAGGGAGGACGGTCGAGTGCTCACGAACTCGTGGAACATCGACCAGCTGCGCAAGTTCTTTGTCTAAACTTATGCTCTATTTTGCACCTTATATATATCTGCGTTCTTCCTTTCTTTTTAAGAAAAGTGGCACTTTCGTTGCACTCACACACGTAATGTCTGTTTCCCCCAAGATGCTGTGAAAATATATATATAAGGTCACTGCCTTTTGGTAAGCCGGCTCAGTCTCACGCAAGGGCACACTTTTCTTTTTTTTCACGATCTTGGTGACGAGACAAGTGCGTCGAGCGCAATTAGTCGCTGTGAATTCTTTTTACTCTAAGTTCAGGCCGACGCGCGCACGATCGCACAAGGTGCCACGACCAGCACCACGCCACTAAAACTCGCCACCTGGGGCTCCAGTCTCAATAAGCCAACCTTGGTCCACAGTAGCTCTCCGCTGCGCGATACAAGTCGCATACAGACAACCCCTTGGTCGGTCAGGAGATTTACTCTAAGCAGCTGCGTGTGTTTGGTCGTCGCGCACTTCGCCGAACAATCGTCGTCTTTTCTCGCCACGACCATACTCATAACACGTGGGTATAAGTCCCAAGCGTTAAGGAAGTCTAGGCCTTGCTCATTCTTCCCCAGATCAAAACCACATTCGCCGCGGAGGAACTGTGCCTTGGTTGGGGGCGTTTCTCCCAACTCTCCTGCGAATCTAACCTGTTTCGCAGCTTAGGTGCACGACCTTCATTCACAAGTTAGGGCTTGGGGGAGCGAAGTTGCCGCGCTAGCATCATTTCAAAAATCGCGGCCAAGTGCCCCGTCCTATCCTGTCAGCATAACATTCGTCGTGTATTTCGGGCTTGTGTCGCCCACGTTCCGTTCTAACCTACGATCGACCTACTTTTCGCTGTTTGCCTCATGGTTATTATTTACAGGGAAAAGCCAAGCAAGGGCAAAAGAAGCATTGCACCAGGCGCAACCCTTAAGCAAAAGAAAGACGCATGCTCCGGCAGCATAGTCAAAAGTCAACCAAAAACATCGAAAGAAGAAAAAGAATGCCCTAAGCGCCACGGCGAAGCTTCTGCCGCAGATCATCAATCTTGGCCTCAAGGTCGAGCACCTTCCGCCGAGCTTCGTGACCCTCGCGGGCCTCCCCGTGGAGTTGCTCTAGCTCTTCGTTGCCTTGGGCGGCAAGGTCGGCGGCCGCTCGCGCTGCCCTCTCCAGGTCTGCCACCTTCGATTCAAGCTCAAGAACCTTCGACCGGCCAAAGGCAAGATCCTTCTCCGCTTGGCAGGAGTTCAGCCTCTGCTGCTCGAGCTTCTCCTCGAGCGCAAGGACCTTTTCCTTGGCCCCGGTGGCGTCGTCCTTGGCCTGGCAGGAGCGCAGCTTTTCTTGCTCGTGCTCTTGCTCGAGGCCAAGACTCTTCTCCTTATATGCCTGGGCGTCTGCCTCCGCCTGGCGGCACCTATGCACGAGCAGGGTGTCCCGGGCTTTGAGGTCACCTTCGCGCTGCTCGAGCTTGGCTATCCGTGCCTTGTGTTCCTCGAGCAGTCCAGCTACATCCTCGGGGATAGTCATCACCGCATCAAACTCCTCCAGGGTCTTCTGAAGAAGCTGCAGGCGGAAGAAACTTAGGCGCTGCCCCTAAAAATAAAAAAAACGAAACTACTACGACAATAAAAAGAAGCATCCTCACGGCACCAAAGCCCGTCTCCGACAACTTCCGGAACGCTTCGGTGACCTCACGCCCATGATCTTCGAGCTTACGCAGGGGTCAGCTTCCAGTCCTTCCAGAAGGCGGGTTGATTGAAGACGTTGAATCATCCCCCGGCAGAAGTTCGCCTGGGCGCCACGCCCTCCCCGAGCAACCGTTTGCTCGGGGTCTTCGCGCTCATCGGGGCATGTTGTTCACTTTCGGTGGCGCTGAAGGATCACCCCGAGCATGCGGTCCGCCGGCAGCACCGCCTCACCCGGCGCAAGCTATTAGCTTCGCCGGGCTTAAGCGCCGTCTCCGCAAAGCGATGCGCCGATTTCAAGCCTTCGCGATCTTCGCCGAGGCTTCGAGATCAACCCTCCTCTCCTCGCACCCGTGCTAGGGGGGCGGCTCGTCCCCGGATTCATTTCCTCCGGAGCGGCGGGATCCACCCCGCCTTGGTCGTCGGCGACGAGGGTGTCCACTGCCGCCACGCCTTCTGCCATTACAATGTCAGCAACGCGGGCAACCTCCCTCTCTACGACACGATCGAGGAGCTCGTCAATCATTTTGCGGAAGTCCGGAGAAGACCTATGAGCTATGTCGCCCACGTCAGCTGAGTGGGGCTAGCTCGGGTAAAGAATGCACGAAATTAAGACAAACAAGGCTCAAGACTCACCCTCGGCCAGACCTTCGTCGCCACCTCCGGATGGGTTCGTCGCCGTCGTGACCACCATCTCGGCCTTCTTCTCCGCGGCATGGGTGATCCTCGCCAGGCGAGGGCTTACCTCCTCCATGTCAACTCCCACCAGCGCCCTTTCCGAGCCTCCGCGCTCCGTCGCGAGGGACTACGCGCCCTGGTCGACGATCGCAAGGGCCCGGGTTTTCTTAGCTTGCTCGAGCTCGGCCCTTAAACTGGAAAGCTCTCTCCTCAGTGCCTCCCGCTCGGCCTGCACCATCCCTTCGATCAGTCTTCCCTCCGCCTCGATCTGTTCCACTTGAACCCTCACACTATAGTTCTTCAGCCAGAGCCTCAAGCGGCTTACCTCCTCCTTCTGATCGGCGTACTCCTTGTGGGGCGCCGGCGGATCCTTGGACGCAGCCGCCTGCCTCTTCGATGATCGGGTGGTCGCCGGTGGCGGGGTGCTCCTCTTACCCCTCGTGCCCTTGGTCCGGGGGGCTGGGACAAGCACTCCCTTGCCGCCCGCCAGGGGCGGAAGCTCGGCTACCGCCAAGTCCAAGGCGGTCTTCTCCTGCAGCAATGCACGAGGGAAGCGTCAGAAGGGCTTGGGATGCTTTCCCCCGAGCATGAGCTACGAAGCAACTTACCACGTCGTCCCGCTCGAGCACGTTTCTCGGGACCTGCCATTTGCGCTCAAGCTCTTTGCCCTTGGGGGTGCCGAACATCTCTTCGACCCTCTTTTCCAGCCAGTCATAGCCCGGCACTGTCGTCAGTCAGCAAGCATGGTTAGCACAAACCCAAGCGGCGAAAGCAAAGCAAAGAGTCTTCAAGGTCGTCAAGCTTACCAGAGGTGCCTTCCCGGGTGATGTCGTCCCACCCAGTGATCTCGTAGAAGGGGTGCTCCCTCTTCCTTAGGGGGGACACCCTGTTCCTGAGGAGGTCGCGGACGATGTCTCGACCAGTCAGCCCCATGTTCGTGAGCTCACTGATCAGCATCAGGATCCGCTCCTCCCCGGGCATGATGGGTGGGCGTGGCGTATCGACGCCGGTGCCGCCAAGATCAAGATAACGCAGCGGCTCCTTCCGCCTCCGCAGTAGAACCAGAATCACCATTGACCACATCGAAGTCCTTGAGGTCAAAAAGGATACTCAGACAGCGGCCGGGCCTCGGGCGGAGACAGAGCACCGGTGCGAGAGCCGCTACCGGTGTGGAACAAAGAGTAGAAATGGAAGAAAAGGCTGGCCGTGGGAACAACGCCCGCGAAGGCCTCGCAAATATGGGAGAAAATGGTCAGGATTAAGATGGAGTTGGGGTTGGTCGTGACCTCGACTTTTCATATATACGCAGCACGGATTCCACGAACTCACTCTCGCATTCGGGCCCGCTGATTTTGTATAACTCGCGACGAGACTATCTCGCCAAATCACGCAGTACCGAGCCGATTCGCCGAGAACCCGCCAGGAGTACGGATCAAGGTAGCCAAAATCCTGGAGCGCCCGAAGCCTCTCGGCGGTGGTCTTGCTCGCGCCGAACTTCGCCATGAGGAGAGTTGGAGGAGGGGGGTGCTGGCGCAAGACGAAGAAGTTCGGGAGCAGGGATGCCTTCCTGGGTTCAATGGCAAGTTGCGGGAGAAGAAAAGCCTGCAAAAATTGTTCCCGTCTGGCATTTATAGGCGGAGGAGCCGAAGCAGACCGACGGGGCGGCGCGTGGCGGTTCGGTTTTCAAAACTATCCTGTAATGGCACGGTTCCCAAAAATTGTCAGAGTCGTACCCGTAAAGCTTCGCTGTGAAGGAACCGTTGCGGCTTCCCGCCTTCGCTTTCAAGGTGCTGCCCGAGTCGATCCTTGGGCAAATACGCCCGTCCCCGAGTGAGGGTTGCTCGGACGCTGCGGCAGTTTTTCGCCGCAAGACTTCCGTTCCTGAGCGAGCGTTGCTCGGACGCTGCGGTAGCCCTTCGCCGCAAAGACCTTCGTTCCCGAGCGAGCGTTGCTCGGACGCTGCGGTAGCCCTTCGCCGCAAAGTCCTTCGTTCCCGAGCGAGCGTTGCTCGGGCGTTGCGGTAGCCTTTCACCGTGAGGTTACGATCCCTTGCCGAGAATCTGGAGGCTTAAGACGGTGGCCCCGGTTGAAGCGAATGCCTCCCCCTTTAGCCTCGGGGACTAGATGTTGGGGGTTGAATATTCTCCGTAGACGACCATCGTACCCTGGCGGCCCCTGGCACGCCCTTGCTCGGGTTCTGCCCCCAAGAAAGGTCTTCGGGCCACCCGACCTTCGGTTGTCATCGCTGTCGCCACCACGCTTCGCCCTCGAGCATGCTTGCTCGGGGCCTCGACCGCGCCCACCGACCGAAGGACCTCGGTTCGCCCAAAAGCCGGGCACGGTCTACAAAGAAGACGTGGCATTAACTGCACGGCCGCCCGTGGTCTACGCTACCAAGAATCCACGCCGCTTATACCCGTCGCGGTGCCCGACGGTGGTGGTAATGTTCTACTCTACACATCTAGAACAAAGAGCGCCCCCTGTAATAAATGCTTTGTCGCCTGTAATCCCCTATAAATACCTTCTCACGCGAAGAATTGGGGGTTCCTCCACTGGACTTTTATTCCTACTTGTATGCAGCACTTGTAATCACCGCTTGCATGCAGCACTTGTAACCACCTTCACGCATCAGTGCAATCACTGGATGTAGGGCTGTTATCTCCCCTACGAGAGGCCCGAACCAGATAAAAAATGACCTCTTGTGCTTTGTGATTGTCTTGGTCACCTTGTTCCGTAGCTCGGTAGAACCTCGGACGCTATACCCCTCGCGGAAAAGGGGCCTTAGGTTGATCCCTCATTCAACAAGTAAGCTCGGCGGGGGATCGGTTCCCGAATCGTCGACAATATTGGACTTCGAAATGACTAAAATATTTTTTTTTCAATTTCCTCACTTCATCTAGGTAGTGAGTCATTATCTCATTGAACGTCCTGTATTCCTTACTAACTTGGTTTACGACCAATTACGAATCGCCCACCGCAAGTAGCCGACGGACTCCAAGAGATTTTGCTGATTGAAGCTTGGCTAGAAGACTTTCATACTCTGCTACATTATTGGTAGTAGGGAAGTGTATTTGGATTACATATTTTAATTGATCGCCTTGACATGCAACCAATACTATGCTAGGCCCCGAGCCTTTTATTTCTCGAGAACCATTAAAGTATAGCTTCCAATGATCAGAATCAATCTTGTCCTCTTGTATAGAGGGTTCATTGTTTGTCCACTCAACAATGAAATCTGCTAAAATTTAGGACTTTATAGCTATTCGGGAGACAAAATGGGTATTAAACAACCCAATTCGACTACCCACTTAGCAATCCGACCAGTTGCATCTTGGATATGTAAAATACTCTCCAATACAAAAGAAGATGGTATTGTAACTCGATGTGATTAGAAATAATGCCTCATTTTGCAAGAAGCTATTAATAGAGCATAAAGTAATTTCTGAATTTGAGAGTATCGCTCCTTAGATCCATATAAGACTTCACTTATATAATAGATGGGTTTTTCAAATTGATCTTGTTCAATAATTAATACAACGCTGACCACACTGGTTGAAACTAATAAGTACAGCAACAGTGGTTCTCTAAGGTTGGGTGAGACTAGAGTGGGTGGGCTTTGCAAATAAGTCTTTATCTCATTAAAGGCTTTATCTACTTCATCCGACCAGTGGAATTTGTCATGTTTCCGAATTACCTTAAAGAAAGGCAAACATTCTCCTGATCTTGAGATAAAACAACTGAGAGCAGCCATCCGACCAGTTAAACCTTGAACCTCCTTTAAAGTAAAGGGTGGTCATAAGGATTCGATGGCCTTAATTTTCTTAGGGTTTACTCCAATACCCCGCGAATAGACAATAAAACCACGTAATTTTCTAGAAGAAACACCAAAGACATACTTTTCTAGATTGAGCTTAATTTTGTGTTTATTCAAATGATAGAAGGTTTTAGCCAAGTTTGACAAATGATTAGAGCTAATCTTGCTCTTTACAACGAGATCATCAACATAAGCCTCAACATTATGTCCTATCTGACTATGAAAAGTCTTCTGCATGAGTCAATGACACGTGGCTCCAGCCATTTTCAATCAGAATATCATCTTTCTGTAGCAGTAGACATCGAACAGAGTCATGCAGGAAGTTTTCTCTTTATCTTTACTTGCCATGCTTTTTTGATGATAACCTGAGTACGCATCTAGGAAACTCATCAATTCATAATCTGCTGTTAAATCTACCAATAAATCAATCCGGAGCAAAGGAAAATCATCTTTTGGACAAGCTTTATTTAAACTGGTAAAGTCAACACACATGCGCCACTTACCGTTTGCTTCTTTGACCATGACTGGATTTGCGAGCTAATCAAGATGATTAACTTTGCGAATGAAACTAGCATCCAATAGTTTGTCCAACTATTATCGGATGGCTTCTTGCCGATCAGAAGTGAATCGCCGTAGCTTCTACTTCACTTGTTGTATACCAGATTGAATGGCTAACCTGTGCTCTATCACTTTCCTTGGGACCTTAGGTATGTCGGATGGTTTCCATGCAAACACATCTGCATTAGCTCGGAGGAAATCGACGAGTGCGTCTTTCTATTTGGCATCCATTGATGATCCTATCTGATCAGTTTTTTACTGGTCGGTGGGATCAATGGGAACTAGCTTTATCTGCTTATTAGGCTGAAGAGTTGCCTTCAACCTCTCTATCTTGTTAGACTTGCTAGTTTTTTCTTGCATGTTAATGAAGAACCGATGTGGCGATCAGGGGGGTGAATGATCTCAATAAAATTTTTCCCCCACTCAATGGATCCGACCAAAACCTCAATTAAAACACTCAAACACACAGGAGCGAACATAGAGAAAATCTTGGTCTTGAACTTGCTCGTAGGGTTGTGATGAGTAAGTGATCTTAAATATTCTCCCACTTGTCACGGCAAGTAAGAACACAAAAAACAAAAACCACAAACGCGATCTACAAAAATTTCTCAAACATTGAGCAAAAACATTGAGTTCTTACAAAGGATTGTCTAGATGATAAGAATATGAACTAAAAAAGATTCATCCATCAATCATACATCCCCGGCACAAAAAGCACAAGTAAGTAGAAGGAGGGGAGGCAAATCCAACTTGCGATAATGTAAATTGCAAGAAATTAAATTGCGAAATTTAAAAGCAAGTAGAAGGAGGGGAGGCAAATCCAACTTGTGAGAATGTAAATTGCAAGAAATTAAATTGCATAATTTAAAGTGCGGAATTTAAATGCTGAATTTAAGACATAATGTAAATGCTGAAATTAAATTCAAAAAAACAAGGAAGTAATAATTTATTTCTTTGGAGGAAGGCTTATAAAACCTCACAACAAGGTGGGTAAAGTCCAAAGGAGCACACAAAACCTTCAAGATAGGAGAACTACCCATTCCGCTCTATTTATACTACTCTTAAATCATTCTCCACCCTTGGATGAGTTCAACTTGGCCCTCAAATAAGCTCATCAAGGGTTGAGATTAAGTCAACTTGGCCCTCAAATAAGCTCATCAAGGGTTGAGATTAAGTCAACTTGGCCCTCAAATAAGCTCATCAAGGGTTGAGATTGAGTCCTCCACCCTTGGATGAGTTCTACTTGACCCTCAAGAAACTTCATCAAGGGTTGAAATTAATTCAAACTAACTTGGCCACTACTCTATCCTCTAAATCGTAATCTAACTGCTCTCCTTGATTCGAGCAGATCTAAGCTAGCATCTCAGCCGTTCCCTTATCTTATAAGCTAACAACGACTCCGTCTTCGATCATCCTTCGACGATCCTCGACCGTCTGGACCTCCGACACACCCCGTCTAGTCCCGGTTATTCTCCACCTCACCATGACCTAGTATCGTCATCTTGCAACCATCAAAAACATGAAAATCCATCACATAGCAATGTCCAAAATGATATACAATAATTATCTAATTGCTAAAATAAATCATATTACTAACTCAAATACAGTCAAATACCCATCACTAACATGGGTAGACCTCCACATGGTCTTTCAGTTAATCACGCCATTCGGACTAGGAATCTTTAAACTTCGGCAAGCATGATGAGTCCTTCTAGCGCCAACTATCGATGTCCAAAACCTTGGATCTCTTAATCAAGCTTACATAGAATTTATAAGATGTGGGCCCCTAGATATTGAAATGGAGACAATGAAACCCACACCCGACCCAGCCTGTTGCCATCCCTAGTTGATCCCCCTATTTATCCTTGATAAAGAGGCGGCAGTTGAATTCTAGTAGAGTATCTTGTAACCGGGAGACGTCTTCCCGCAAATGGTGCTTTCTGGACAAAGGGCGCTTTTTCTGGTGATAACTTCCAAGTGGTTATGATTCTATCGATAACTATCCGCACAGAGACACATGAAGGAAAAACGCTTGCCCCGCCTCGGCCGACGGTGGCTATTATCATATCTTGGTAGGAGGCAACCAGTGTAAAGCTAAGTTTGACTATTTTTGACTGAATTAGTCAGAGATCTAACTGTTCGAATAGGGATGGGCTTTTGTCTCGGTGTTTTATAGGCTTCAGTTTGATAGGCCCATTTACCAGTGTATAGTCACGAATTATAAAAAAGGGCCTAAATGGGAAACATGATTTTAATCCTTGTCAAATGTGCATAATGTCTTGTTGATTATTTCAACATCGGTAACTTTTTAGTTACAAAATGTCAGTTTAGCGACAAGTTTGTGTATGGTAGAGTTGTATACTACCATAGACTTAAAATCTAGAAAACATAGGAGGGTCCATTCACGTTATAATTCTAGCAACATGATAGATCTTTACTGATTATATCGTTCCTTCAGAAAACTCTATAGTGCTTGTAGATCCTCCATCATCAAATATTCGCTCTTTTAAGTCCGTATAAAAATGATGGCTCGTAAAGTGTAAAACCACGTACTTAGAAAAGGGAAGTGTAAAGTCAATGAGCGTAAATAGGTAGTCGGTCTAGACAATGTAGTCCGTATGATCTTTCACAACCAGCACTTTTATAATATTTTTTTGAATATACGGTGATACTCATATGTTGATTTTTATAAGGTGCCCATACATTTGGATACACCTGTCTCCGTTGTTCCAGCCATAGAGGGACTTTCCTATCCGAGCCTCTCCAAGCTAAAGGTTGGTTTCCGTGGCGGGCCCGTCGAGTTCCCTCCACTGTATATAAGGCCATCGCGTCCGCGCCGATGTCCACGCACAGCTCCCACCACCACCCACGCCACGCGCACCCCGGCGAGCGAAGCAAGATGCAGATCTTCGTGAAGACGCTGACCGGGAAGTCCATCACGCTGGAGGTCGACAGCAGCGACACCATCGGCAACGTCAAGGCCAAAATCCAGGACAAGGAAGGTACATACATATATACTAAAAAAATACATATCAGTGACGATTTTCGAACCGCCGCTAATATAGTGCTACTAATAATATGATTATTTCCACCATTTTTTTTAAATCCGCCATTGATAATGCTATTTGTGACGGTAAATACTGTCACAAATAAAATGTCACATATGTGCTGTTTTATAGCAGTGAATTATATATATCCATGGTGGTGCCGGTGACCGTCTGTCCGTCTCCTCCTCGCCGTCATCTACATGGATCTACCGCGCTGTGCTTGTTCCTCTCGGAAAGCTTACTCTTAAGTAGCGCGAAATATCTCTTTGCTGCGCATGGTTTGTGGGTCGGTGGGCCGATTTAGCAAGTAATTGCATTCTCTATGTCGCCTTATTCGATCGTCTTAGCCCTAACAGAGCAGACCGACTGGTTCATAGGCCGCACTAAAGTAAAAATCAAAACTTTCCTTTTGGTCCGAGGGTTGGATATGTAGGATTCCTTCTTGCGTTTGTTCGAGGGTTGGATAGGGTACGTGCTAGCATTATCAACTAGGCTTCTTATTTTGGCGACTTGCTAGACATTAGTGCATATGAACTGCGTTGGAGGATGCGCCGTTTCGAATTTAGTTTTATTCTATCATGGCGTTCGATCGGCTAGGGAGAAAATAATCTGTGCGTGTGAATTAATGGCGTCTATCTCTTTTGTTCTTTTATTGTCTGCCCTTCAAATAGTTGTTTAATCGTAGTTTAATCGCAAGCTAACCCTGTGGGTTGGATTCGCTTTGCCTGAATTGTTTTGTTGCAGGAATCCCTCCGGACCAGCAGCGCCTCATCTCCGGCGGGAAGCAGCTGGAGGACGGCCGCACGCTGGCCGACTACGACGTCCAGACGGAGTCCACGCTCCACCTCGTCCTCCGCCTCCGCGGCGGCGGCAAGGGCGGCTACCCCAAGATCGAGCCCAACCTCCTCATCCTCGCGCAGAAGTACATGCAGAACAAGCTGGTCTGCCGCAAGTAAGTACGCGTTTCGCAGCACCAATCAATACGTGTTGATTGATGCCTCTGCATGGCTGATTTTGTTTTGGTGGTCTGTACTACGTTCGCTGATGCATATCTCTAGCTAATGAAGTTCTAAATTTTCACCAATTTGTTCTTGCAGGTGCTATGCACGCCTTCCCCTCAGGGCAACC
>CM070517.1:22861396-23009442 GCA_036346375.1 Guadua angustifolia
CAACTCTATGAGCAACCGCACGACTTCGATGATGCGGTCACTCGTTGCAATTGCTCTCTCAAACGCGTCGGCCATGGCTTGGATCGAAGCTCTGATACCAAATGTCACGATCTCTCTTGAATATCACGGATCAACACCAAACACAGAAGAAATAGTCCGATGCAACACTGGATGTATACAAGTATCTGGGATACAAATCGGGAAGAGTGAAGACAGAGATTAGGAAGAAGCAAGGGACTGGGAAATTAGAGAACTAGAGTGTGGGGAACAGAGCAGAGAAAGGTTTCGAGAGAGGAGGAAATCAAGTTCTGGTTCTTCGATACCTCCATCCGAATGCTGCGTCTTGCTTTTGTATTGTCATCCTCCGTGCCGAGCGGCCGCAAGTGAGCCCATGTGCTATTCAGTTCAGAAGCCCAGCTCCCCAAGGGCCCATGTCCGTGACATAACTATACGCATAGCCTCCTTCCCAAGTGTAACACGAGGATTGCCTATTTGAACTCATCCATTCCTTTCACACACCCATAAATACAGCCCTCGTGGTGCCATGTTGGTCTAAAGTTAGTTTATGTGATGTTTGTATGCAAGAAAATATTGGAAAATTGTGGGTGACCTTAATGATTGTAAGTGTTAAAGGGGAAATCTTTATTCCTTAAAGAATCTAGTGATGGTGAATCATACATTCTTCACCTTCCCAATATCCATCCGCCTCATCTCAAATCCCTCTTCTGTCCCTAAAATAATCCCTAATAAAAAACAAAAAATTTGTCCATAATAAACAAATTAACCACTCAAAAATGCAGTACTTATCCCAACAGCCTCCTTTCCCTCCCTTCATGGTGTACAGCAAAGTGCGATGCAAACAACGATGGTGAAGGCAGGAGTGTGGTCTAAGCCAAGTTCGATTGTAAAGGCATAGTATGGGCTAGAACCAAGCTCAACTAAGCACTACGGTGAAACCGAGGGCATGACGTAGGACTAAACCCAGCGACAACAGCTTAAAATACTAAATAATATTATTTTTATATGTAACAAAGTACGAACATTCGGCTAGTACATCAAATAGGAATTACTCTTAATAGGACTATCAATTGATACTGATTCCACAGCTACGATTGATTCAAAGGCTGACAGAACGAGACTAGGCATACACTCGTTTGCTCGCGCAAATCCACAAACAGCATGTTACCAACATGCATCGTTTCCAGGCAGAGTTGAATGCTCTTACGAGATCGCACGCTGACATGAAACTATAACAACGGACTAACTAGCTCACTGGAACAAAATGTAAACCTAGAGCATAATGCATTACTTATTTCAGACGGCAAATCTGTACTTCACCTTAAAGTACATGAGATCACTCGCAGTATATAGATTCCAAGTCCCAACCAAAACTAACTGTATTTTTTTCTTCTCCAACTCCACCGAACAAGAACCAACAGAACGAAAATGAACAAGAGCTCCGGTCCTTCAGTCCAGGCCTCAGCAAACTACGCACTCTGTTTCTCACACCTGCAAAATTGGTCCGGTAAGCATCCTTCTCAAGGGCGCGGCGCGGCGGGTGCGCGGGCCCACCTTTCATTCCATCAGTTGCTGGCGCTCGCCGGGAGGTAATACTGGTAGTAGCCTAGCACCGCGAGGAGGGCGACGAGGGTGGCAGCCACTGCCGCAGCTGGGGCGGCCCATGACCAGTACGACTGGGCTTTCTTCCTCTTCAGGATCGCCTTCGGCAGTGGGGCCTTGGTCCTGGTCACCACCTTTCTGTACCGGACGCCCTCCTTCTGTTCTTTCTTCACTAGCGCAGGTGCCAGAGACAACTCGTCCTCAGCTTGGGCTTCTGCTGCTTCATCTGACTTGGTGTCTGATTCACTCAGCTCCTCAGTCTTCTTCTTGGCTTTCTTCTCCTCTTTCTGGAACAGTTCATTACCATGGTTAGTATATGTGTGTGTGGGGGTGTGTAGGTGTGCGTGAGAGAGAGCGAGAGAGGGAGGGAGGGAGAGAGAGAGAGAGATGGTGATGTATTTACCTTGAGCTTCTTCTCAGCTTCCTTTTGTGCTCGAGCTGCAGCCTTCGCTGCTTGCTTCTCAGCGTGCTTCTTCTTCCTTTCCAAAGCAAGCCTATTCTTCTCAATCTCTTCCTGTCTCTTAATCTCTTTCAATTTTGCCACATCAACCTCCTTAGGCTTTGGCTTCTCCTTTGGAGGCTCAGACTCGTAGGCATCATCAGCATCCAGAGCAGCTTTTGCCTTAGCTGACCTGGCAACTGCTTTTGCACGGGGCTCATCTTTGGGAGCGACTTCTGCCGGGGGAGCAGGTGCTTCCTTTTCTTGTCTTGCAGTCATTTTTGACGGGATAGGCTCCTGTTCTGCAGGTGGCGCTGACGACTGTGTTTCAATAAATATGGGCTTTTCATCAGGATTCCTCATTCGGCCATCTCGGCTAAGCTGTCGGCCATTGAGGGAGGAGAGGATCCTCTTCTCATAGTCCTCTCTAAAGGCCTTGCTGTTGCACCATTGTGTGACGAACTTCTCAACCTATCATGGTGTAATGAACAGTTACTATGGACACATGTCAAGTCCATAAAGGTCATATAAGACAATAGTAGCAATGTAGAAGCACACCTCAGTCTTGTGGAGCTCTTGCAATGCTGGTACCTCACTCCTAGAGGAATAATCCCTAGCTTTGTTCAAAACTAAGCGGTTTTGATGAAAGGATGCATTCTGGATTAAGATGAAGTGCAGCAGAGTATCAATAAATAGTCCCCACATAATTATTCTCGAAATAATCAGAAGATTTTGCTAACTTAGCATGATAAATATAATTATTATTTGTAACAGACGTTACATACTTCCTAGAAACATGTTTCACCACCGCAGATACTTCAACAAGTAACAAGCAAATCCAATGCAACATTTAAGGAGCAAGGACCTACAATGACAATATCCAAATCAACCTAATGAGGCCTCAATAATATTGGTTGCCCCTAAATGCACAGGTGCGATGCAGGGAATTCAATTGGTATCTACTATTTAGAATGTATGTAGATGTAATAGAAAGAATCAAACTTGAGAAAAAAAAATGAAAGACAGATCAAAGGGTCCATTTATCTTCTGTCTCAAGGACAGCTAGTTGACGTTCTGTGCAGGCATGCAAAGATGATCCTCATCACATACACATATTTCATGAACTAAAAGAAATTGGGCATTCCAAGCATAGCAGACAACAATATTTTGAGAGTAAACATAGATCTTTGCATGGTGAAGCTATGTTGAGTGTTAGACTTACATTAACATCACGTGCCCGTCTCAATTCGGTCAGTGATTCATATGCTTTGTCCTTTCTGGCGGTGGCTGCATCTAAATCTTCCTGAAGTGAAGCAATCTCAGCATCCACAGCCTTTAGCTCATCCTCCAGGATCTTAATCTTAGATCTAACTGCTTGTCGCTCCTTCTTTACCCCATCAACGCCCTCCCCAATGATCTGAAGGAACAGTTACAATCAAAATACTGACCATGACTAATTTTTATTTCCCCAGGAGATAGATGCAGAAACAAAACATGAAGTTGCAGCATAATATACTTACTTTGACCTGATCCTGTATTGTGTCTCTTTCAACCACTGTATCTTGGATTTTAGCTCGCGTAGCAGCATTAGAAACAACCTTTGATCTGGTTGCTTCAAGTTGCTTAATTTCTTTAACCAATCGTTTCTCCTCATTTAACGATATGCTCTCATGACTTATGCGGTCATTCAATCTCTTGATCTAGGGAGGAGAAATGGAGAAAACAAAACCATACAATCAGAATATTGAAGGAGCAGGGCTGAGTTATCTAAGGGTTTAGCATTACCATTTGCTCAAGCTCTTGATTGAAGAGCATAAACCTGCACTCTGTGCCCGCATAGCATTGTTTTCATCACGGAACTTGCCTAAACGGTTTTGAAGAGGTTCCATCTTCTTCAATTTCTCATTCACAACTTCATTATATTGCTTGTTCTCAGCAGTCAATGGCTTCAGCTCCGAGATAATATTGAAACGCTCACTCTGCAGAGTAAGTATAAGTTCCAAAATTAGACATATCACCATGGTTAGCACTTAGCAGGCATATTGCTCTCATAGTTTCCTACTCTCACCGAGAACACATTCAGGCAAGCAACAGTAAATAAACTAATTTTAAACGAGTTACAGGCCATGAAACTTCTTATTGATAGAATGAAGCGTAAGCAAGGTGAATCCAATTTCCACGAGAGGGGGCTATAAGAACAATACCTTCTTGGTTCTTATAGAATTAACAATTTGAGAACAAGCTTGGATCTTCTTCTGGAAGTCCTTGTCAGCCTGCTCAAGTTTTGCTCTCAGCTTAGGGTCCTCAAATGAGCGGACCTTGATGAAGTAGAAGGCATAAGTTTGCTTAGGTTCAGGCCACTCCTCCACCGCGTCCTTAGGAGGTGCCAGATCAGCGCCATTTGTGGCTCCATTAGCTGCAGTTTTGCTGTTATCTGAACCGAAAACAGCTGCCTCCTCGCGTTCCTTTGCAGTTGCTTCACTTTCCCTCTCTTGGAAAAGGTTCACCTCTCCATCGGCTACTTTAACTTGTGCTGGTGTGACTTCAGCTCTGACGACCTCCATTCCCATGTCCCTGCAGGTAGGCACAAGAAAACTATAAGCAAAACAGGTAACAATGGCATAGAAGAAAATGCTTCCAGGAGCATCTTTTTCATTGGTTGCAAGGAATTAATTATAATGATTATTGTCGAATCAAAGAAATTTTGGCTGGACTCATAACTACCACAATTAGCTGGGAATAAAAACATGAAGGCTATCCCAGTAAATCGATGATCTATTCATGAGCCAAGTCCACATCTCTCTTCTCTCCTCTCGTTTCTATTCAAATTTATAGTATTTGCCAGAAAAGGGAAGACACACCAAATCCACTTGGCTACATTTTCCCTTCTCTTCCTCAAAACACTGGGAAAAACAGTACATGTTGGGCATTGAGCAGTACAAAAAGCAAACAACACAAATTCTATCCAATTCCAATCTAGTTAAAATAAATGCTGATTTGGAGATTCTGCCAGAACTCAAATCACAAGAACAAAAAGTGGAGGTCGCTGTATGGCTGAACATCACTAACTATAAATTCAATGAAGTCAATACAGCAAGTTGTAGCAGCAGCAGATGCACCATTGAACTGGATGGAAACTACAGCCAAGAAAGGAAAAGGGACACCAAAATAGATAAAGTCCTCATGGACATAAAACATTTTAACCTCACCAGAAACCAGAGGATCCAAATCATATTTCACAGCACAACTGAAAACTAGATCAAATCAGGGTGCGATTCGCAAGGCACGTAGATCACAACATCAAGCTCTAAACATTTGTGATTCAAGGGGACATTTAATATTAGATCTACGAAACTACCCAACTCTATTTCTCCTACCCCCAAAATCAAAACTGACAAAAAATTCATCCAATTCCCCAACCGAGTAGAATTCGATGCCAATACTGCACATCCCACAAATAGGAATCAAATCATCACATCCAAATTTGCTCAACCTTTTTGTTTAAGAAGGGAAAGAGTAGCAGAATTGGTTCACCTGGGAGACTGGGATCGAATGGAGCGGGTAGATCTGGAAGAGGAACTTATTTTCTTGTATATGGGAATGGGAAGGGGGCTTTATATAAAAAGCATGGTTTACTTTTTTGAGTTTTGTTGCTTCTGTAATGGTTGGGAATTTCTAGAACCTGTGACCTGTCTATGTCTTCTTTTTGCATTCCTAAAAGGGGGAAGGTAGTTAGATATAAGAGGAAAGGGGCTGTGTGACGTAATTTTGGTGCGGAGTTGAGATACAGCCTTACAGGCAGGAGAGCAGGCACATGGGTTTGAGGAGGCATGCAGTTCATAAGTCAAGACTCACGTTGTGTAGCCAAGGTAGTGAGGTGTCCTAACCACTGGTTGCATAGTAAATAGAGGCTACTCACCCCCATTGTAGGCTACAAGGATACACCAAATGGGGATTGCATGGAAAGATCTGTTTATGGTGGGTGCTTTTTTAAAACATGGTTTATGGTGGTGTCATGTTGGTTTCTGGTGGGAAAAACCATATGGTTACTAAGTCTAATTCACATATAAATTGAATTGAACAGTTTATTAGCGTAATTTTTGTCGAATTAAAGAAATGTTGGGACTGAGCAAATAAAAAGTGTGCGCACTAAAAAACAACCAGCGTTATGAGGTGCCAAAACTAGCACAATTAGATGGGAATGAAAACAGAAGGTTAAAGCAACAAGTCGATGATTATCATGGGACATGTTCATGTTTCACTTCTCACCACCTCTCCCTTGGAACCGTCCAATTCTTCCAATAAAGGAATACACATCTCCCCTTTACTTATTCAAGACGACAGGGAAAATGCTACAGGTTGAGCATGCAGTGGTCTAAAAGCAACCGAAGCAAATTCTACCAAACCTAGTTGCATAAATTGGTGATCCTAGGCTGCCCAGGAACTCAAATAAACTACACACTGTGCGCTCCAGTACGTCTTGTGAGAGGCTGCCAGTACCAACTACAGCGAGATTTATCACCACAGAACCTTTCATAGATCGCAGCGGCGCATTCAGCACTCGGACTGGACCAAACACAACACCGAACAAAGAAAAAACGAGCACCTAAGAACCTGATTTAAATTCCTTGTAGACGCTTACAATTCCTTCCACATCGCAAGCACCAGTAGGATCCAAACCCGGCTCGACCACGGAACCGAGAACCCGGTCAAAATCCAGGCGTGATTCACGAGGCACTGCAGATCACAACCCTATCTCGTCCCTCCCATCACGCAGTCCCGATTCAGACGGCCAGCTGATTAGATCTACCGGCCACACCGCGCAATTCCGACACGCGCATTCGCCCCCTCCCGAAATCGATCAGAGCAAATCGCAAACCCAGCTCCCCGAACACAAACCAGACGAAAACCACGCATCGAATCACGACACATCAAACCACACCCCTCGCCGCGACACCTCCTCGAGGCCGGCGACGCGCGGGTCAGAACGCCTCCAAAACCGCGGCGCTCCCCGGCCAAATCTGAGCAGGTTTTTAGGAAACAAACAGCAGAGCGGAATTGGGCGGCGGCTCACCTGTCAAGTCCGGAGCGGGATCGAGCCGAGGCCACGCTCCGATCCGGCGGCGGCGCCAAATCCGGAGACGTGCGGACAAGACGGGCGGATTTGGGGGAGGAGAGGATGATGGGGGGTTTGGGCTCGGGTTGTGCGTTTGTGTGTGCACTGTGCAGTGCCGAGCTAGAAGGGAATGGAGGCAACGGGCGGTTGGTTATATTAATATACGAAGAGGATTTTTTTTTCTTTTTCCTGTGTGTTGTTTGGCTGCTATTGCAAAAGGAAAGGAAATTACCGGTTCGTTTCTCCTGTCGCGGCCGCCTGCTCGGTCCCAACTCCAAGTGGGAACCCAACCCAAACCGTTCGGTGCAGTTATGGGCGCGTGCAGGATTAAAATCTTGTTTTCGCTCTAAATCTTGTTCATAGTTAGAGAATAAAATCTCAGTCAGATTTAAAAACTTTAGAGAAATTTTGAACAAATACAAAAACAAATATTCAAATTTGGATTTTTTTCTACCGAGAAAATCAAAATTTCGGCCGGTTTTACCGAGATCTCGGTAAAATTGCACCGAGCGAAAAATAGAACAAACGATGTCAACATTTTTAAAAAAATTTTGTGTAGGTTCCTGACATGAGTGATGTTCCCATAAAAATTTTAGATGATTATCAAATCTAATTTTTTTTAAAAAAAATCAAACATTGCAACAGTCATGATGAAACGTTGACCAGCAAATTTGAACCGAATGAAAAATAAAACAAACTACATTAGAAAATTTTTAAAATTTTTGTGCATGGTTATAATACATCACTAATGTTCCCATAAAATTTTCAATGATGATCAAGCTTCATGAATTTTTAAAAATTTGTACAGTGCTACTGTACAGATAAAAGCCATACTGGCAAACTTCAACCAAATGAAAAATAGTACAAATCACATTAGAAAATTTTTGTGGATGTTCCTGATGCATTATTAATGTTTATATAAAATTTTCATGTGATGATAAAACTTTAAGACATTCCAAAAATTCTAAAAGTGCTACGTCCTGATAAAAGTCTAATAATCAATCCATAGATTTGGTTTAATAATAAAAAGTTTAAAATTTTTGAAAATTTTGCAAAAGGGTTATAAATAAATGATTAAGATCTCATAACAATTTTGAATCATTAGCACACTCCAGTGAATTTATAAAATTCTTACAAATGCATTGTTCCATTTATATTTTTTCTTTTTTATTTTGAAATATAACAAATGAAGTTCAATGCATACATAGATTTGATTGAGTAAACAAAAAGTTGAATTTTTTGAAAATTTTATATAATGGTAATTAGGAAATTATTAAGCTCTCATAAAATTTGGATCATGATCACACTTGAGAAAATTTATAAAATTCTAACAAAGTTATTGTCCCAATTATGTTCATTCTGTTTTTGTTTTTTAAGATAATAAATGAAGTTCAATTATTTTTAAACTTTTTGTATGATCCTACACTTCTTATGACAGTACCATAAAATTTTCACATTATGATAAAACATGTACAATTTAATAAAAACCAATAGTGTTTTGGCAGTTTTTAAAAAACATCTCAAAATTTTAGTTTTTCAACAAATTTTCATAGGAGAAGACCTTTTTAGGGGTTATTGGACCAAATCCGGTAAAAAAAAGTCAAAAACCAGTTAAAAATCCCGAGATCTCGCCGAGATTTTCAAGTCACTGCGGCGGCGCCAAATCCGGAGACGGGCGGATTTGGGGGAGGAGAGGATAGGGGGTTTGGGCTCGGGTTGTACGTTTGTGTGTGCACTGTGCAGTGCCGAGCTAGAAGGGAATAGAGGCAATGGGCGGTTGGTTATACTCAAAAACAGGACGTGGCGCGCCGAGCGTCCTGGAAACCTTCGGGCTTTATATACGTTAGTATTAATATACGAAGAGGATTTTTTTCTTTGTTTTTTTTGTGTTTGTTCGGCTGCTATTGCAAAAGGAAAGGAAATTATCATGCGTTTCTCCTGTCGTGACCGCTTGCTCGGTCCCAACTCCAAGTGGGAACCCAACCCAAACCGCGCGGTGCGGTTATGGGCGCGTGCAATTTCGCTCTAAATCTTGTTTTTGGCTAGAGAATAAAATCTCAGCGAGATTTAGAAATTTCGGAAGAAATAAAAAACAAAAATTCAGATTCAGATTTTTTTTCTACTGAGAAAATCGAAATTTCGGCCGGTTTTGCCAAGATCTCGACAAGATTTGCCGAGATCTCGGTAAAATTGCACCGAGCGAAAAATAGAACAAAAGATGTCAAAAAAATTTTGAAATTTTTTGTGTAGGTTTTTGAGATATCAGTGATGTTCTTATAAAAATTTTAGATGATTATCAAATTTATTTCTTAAAAAAAATTCAAACATTGCAACAGTCATGATAAAACACTGGCCGACATGTTTGAACCGAATGAAAAATAAAAAAAACCACATTAGAAAAATTTTAAATTTTTTTTGCATGGTTATGATGCATCACTAATGTTTCCATAAAATTTTTAGATGATTATGAAGCTTTATGAATTTTTAAAAATTTTGACAATGCAATTGTCCTGATAAAAGCCATACCGGCAAACTTCAACCAAATGAAAAATGGTACAAACCACATTAGAAAATTTTGAAAATTTTTGTAGGTGTTTCTGATGTATCATTAATGTTTATAGAAAATTTTCATATAATAATAAAACTTCAAGAAGTTCCAAAAATTCTGAAAGTGCTACGTTCCGATAAAAGCCTAATGATCAATACATAGATTTGGTTTAATAATAAAAAAAGGTTTAAAATTTTTGAAAATTTTTCGAAAGGGTTATAAATAAATGATTAAGATCTCATAAAATTTTGAATCGTTATCACACTCCAATGAATTTATAAAATTCTTACAAATGCGTAGTTCCATTTATGTTCTTTCTATTTTTTATTTTTGAAATATTACAAATGAAGTCCAATGCATACATAGATTTGATTGAACAAACAAATTTTTTTGAAAATTTATATAATGGTAATTAGGAAATTATTAAGCTCTCATAAAAATTTGGATCATGATCACACTTGAGAAAATTTATAAAATTCTGACAAAGTTACTGTCCCAATTATGTTCATTCTGTTTCTGATTTTTTAAAGATAACAAATGAAGTTCAATTATTTTTAAACTTTTTTTGTATGATCCTACACTTTTTATGACAGTACCATAAATTTTTTACATTATGATAACGCATGTACAATTTTATAAAAAAACCGATAGTTTTTCGGTAGTTTTTAAAAACATATCAAAAATTCAGTTTTTCAACAAATTTTCATAGGAGAAGACTTTCTTAGGGGTTATTGGACCAAATGCGGTAAAAAAAGGGTCAAAAACTAGTCAAAAATCCTGAAATCTCTGCGGGTTTTAGCGAGATCTCGCCGAGATTTTTGAGTCACTGCGGCGACGCCAAATCTGAAGACGAGCGGATTTGGGGGAGGGGAGGATAGGGGGTTTGGGCTCGGGTTGTACGTTTGTGTGTGCACTATGCAGTGCCGAGCTAGAAGGGAATGGAGGCAATGGGCGGTTGGTTATACTAATATACGAAGAGGATTTTTTCTTTGTTTTTCCTGTGTTTGTTCGGCTGCTATTGCAAAAGGAAAGGAAATTACCGTGCGTTTCTCCTGTCGCGGCCGCCTGCTCGGTCCCAACTCCAAGTGGGAACCCAACGCAAACCATGCGGTGCGGTTATGGGCGCGTGCCACGACTATCGTGCGTGCTGGCCCAAGGATGGCAACGCCCCGATCGCCGTTTCCCCGCAAAAAAATCCTCTATTAGAGAATTGAAACAGAGAAAATCTCTCCTCGTAAAAGGGCTTAACAAGAAAAATATTGCTCCTATCGGAGATCACGGGGTCGGAGATGTTCCACCGTTCCTCGTCTCCAATTCCTACCCCACGTTATCATTAATAGTTAGGAGCAAATGAGCATTCTTAAAAGAAAAAAGAATATATATGAGGTCATATTAATAAATATACTAAATATGAATTATTCTAGTGATTTACTCACACTTTAATCACACACGCACCATTACTCTAGTGATTCACTCACATAGCACGGTGTCGAAGGTTAGTGATCGACAATACACTTATATTCGGGTACCTTCGAGATATGTAAGATCAAACACGCAATCAGGAACACGTGATGTAGACAGGTTCGATCATTTTGATCGAATAATACCCTACTCCTGTGTCTGGGATGTATGAGATCGATGAACATGTTACAGATCAATGGGAATACCCTAATTACAAGGAAGAAATATGAGTATGGGGGTGGCTAAGCTATGACTAATGGATTGTCTTGCTCGGAGATCTCTTAGGTGTCTGGCTCTGGATGGATATAGCGCTCGAGAGATGAACTAGGAGCTCCTGGAGACTTGGGTTGTTCTCGCTTGCTTTGACGACGTCCTCGCTAGCCTTTATATAGTGGGTTGGATTACCGAGTCGTGGTCGATGAGGAGTCCTGTTCTGGTATGATCCCCATATCGCACTTCCATAACCGCCGGACGTGTTCCAGTAGGTCTCCTTGTATCGGGAGTATGATCGAAGTTTTCCTTGCATGGTGATATCCTTTCCGTGTATATCTCATCCCGCCGATTTGGGCTTGAGATATATGGAATGTTCTAATACTGTTAGAGATATACGTGGTTTGATCTTTGACTTTGTGGAGTACGTCTATATCCCATATCTAGATATTCGACACACGGATCTTTCATATAGTATTTTCGGGGATTAGTCCCTATCGGAGATTAGGAACAGAGACGGGAAAGTTTTGGTTATCAGGGATCAGAGATGGGAGGGTGCTTCCTGCGGAGATTTTCCCTGGTGCCATCCTCCGTGCTAGGTGGGTCCAGCTGGAAGGCTGGGTGAGAAAAGAATGTTTCATGGCTCTGGCTTCCTTTGTTTGGTGCTACTCTCTCAGATGATAAATATAGGTGTATTTTGACCTTGAATAAGGAGTAAAGAGGGGGTAAAGTTGGGAAAAGAATATGAGAAAACGAATTAAATATTTTTATAATTGTTTTAGAAAAGATGAGCTATAATACTTTATATGAGTGTTAATGAGTAAATATATATGATAGAGAGAAGATAAATATAGGTATATAAGGAAAATTCTCGTTAAATCTGTATACAAGCCTTACATTTATTAACAAGATCTTCTACACTGTAGGTCTTATATTTGTCAACAAAGGAAGTACTCCCTCCGTATAGAAATATATGATCTATAGTTTGCACGATCTTATTCAGAAATATAAAGCTTGCGTCTAGATTTAATGATGTTTTTACTATTATGTCTTTATTTATTATCTCTCAATCATATGTATTTATTCATTACTACCCATACAAAATATCATCTCTTATCTTCTAAGATAATTAAATAAGGTATCTAAGCTATTTCCTTTCGTACGTTTCTCAATTTTAGAGAAACCTTAACCCATTTGGCATAGCTTTGCGACTGCTTTTTCTAGAAGAAACCACAAGCTGTAGCAAAATAATCGGCTTCTAGTTCAGTTTTTTTGCTCAAGCCAAAGGCCATTTGTGTAAGAAACACAAGTTACTAGAAAATGACTTTTTAAGGCAGTCCGCTAGAAGCTAGCTTTTGCATAACCTTGACTGGTGTCAAAGGAAGCCTTAATCCTTACGTAGAGTCATAGTACTTCTTATATTTCTGAGTGGAAAGACTACTTAATATCTACATACTTATGTGGTGCCTCTTATGCCAAAGGTTAGTGTGTTTGCTCTGTTTTTGTTATATCATATGGATGAGCCCATATCCATCCATAAGATCTTGCGAGGTATCTAGAGTCTAGCCTCATTTTTATGCCTGGTTGATTGAATGTACGGCCATACAAAAAGAATAGCTTCGACCAGGGTTTCAAAAATCGACAAAAATCACTACCTTACTGCTGCAGTTCAAAATTCAAAACTGGTCGGTAAACCGGTCTAATTAAAAAAATTCAAAAAATTTAAAAAAAATTATGCGACGTAAACCGCTCGAAAACCGGCTTTAAGGAACATTCAATTGGTTAGTTGGTTTTCGGTGAAAATCGGACGGTTTTCGTTAAAAACCGAATGGTTTTCGATTTTTTGTTTTTTTTTTTAATTTTGATTTCTTATCCCTTCAGTTTCTAACGATTTTTAAGTGGTTTTTCTCAATATTTGAATTTTGACTTTCGAGCAATTTTTTAAAATAGTTTTGTGAACCCTAGCTCCAACTGTAGAAACCTTATCGAGAAATGGTCTTGGTAATTTTCTACGGAATCAGTTCGAATCTAAGTGATTTAGATCTCATTGTTGCATATTATATGGTTGAGTCGGAAAAATTTCAAATTCACATAATTACCTCGCATGCTACATGTGCATAGTTAACGTTTGGTCAACCGCAGAAGGATAGGTCTTTGTAAGCTCTACAAACTCGATCGAGTGGGTAACCTGGAGGATACTTGATCGTGGTCCATGTGGTACTAAAGTGGTGTTGAGTGTTTTTCTCGGTTTGCAACTGATATTTGTTAAATTTAGTTTCTAAAATTTTAGCAATGTTGACTAAAATATGCAAGTGTTTTTTTTGGCAAAAGATGCTACCAAATTTTAACATGGCCTCTGTGGAACCATGTCCCCCTCTTTAAATGGAAAAATATCCTGTGCAATCACCCCTCTCGGTGAAACCACCGTGCAACTGAACTAAAAAAAGTTTCAAAAAATTCTGAAAAAAATCATGGATGTACATCTCAACTTACCCCACCTACATATAAAATTTCATGATCAAATTCATCCTATACTAGCAGTTACAAAAAAGACAAATTCAGCATGAACAGTGATTTTTTCTGTTCATCACTATTTTTGCTGTTTGTTTTTTTCATATCTTTCAAATGCGATTGGGTTTGGTCTTCAAATTTTGCACGATTGTAGAAGCTCACCTCCTCTACATATGGTAATTTTTTGAGAATTTTTCAAAATATTTTTTAGTTCAGTTGCACAGTGGTTTCACGGAGGGGAGGTTGCACCGGATATGTTGCCTCTTTAAATGCCTTGCTGATGCACTGTTACGCTATGAACTTCCAAACCTGTCGTTGGGACGTAACAACAAACATCTCCCATGTATGAAAGACAAACAAGAATAACTCTTGCAGGTTTGCGACATTGCTAGGGGAAAAAAACTCGAAACTCGTGAGTTAAACGAGTACTTACAAACTCGACTTGAACTCGTTCCTTAATTAGTCAAGTCGAGCCATGATTGGAATTTGTTTATGTAATGAGTTAAAGGAGCCAGCTCGCGAGTTAAATGAGCCAACTCGTGATGAGTCCTCCAAGTCGGCAAGTATAGATGTACATGTGTGAGCCGAGAATGATAACACATAGTATACCGTATAGTCTCAACAATAATCCTCCTCTCAGATAGCAATGTCGAGTTTAACGAGAGCCGAGCCTAGTTGGTTCATTATCCACCCTAGACATCGCCCATAGATGAAAGATCCCGAGTCCTGTTCAAAGGCACGTGATTTAATTTGATCGAATCATGCATCCTGGTTTAGGATGAACCACAATAAATTATTAAGAAATGGCCACTAATATCTGATTACTTCTATAAATACTCCATCTAGTCATAACAGAATGACACCTAGAATGCGTGAAGTTAGACCTTAGTAATTTTGATCAAATATATTGTTTAAAATATATGGTTTGGATATTTATAAAATACATAAAATTGGCTATATGATATTTATTTTTTTTGGTATCATTTGCTCTAAAATACTGTTTTTGTGCCATTACTGGTACACACTACATAATAAGTGGCTCTTTATCTTAAGGATAGTAAACTATTTGTCCTAGGACACTACATCTACAGAATCATAGCAAATACACAATATAGTCCGGTATCCTACGACAAAGAGTCATGATTCTGTAATGTGTATTAGCTAAGGCATAAAACCTGGTGTGTTGGAGCAAAGGACACAAAAATTTCATAGTCTCGTAACCAATTTTATGAAAATGATACGAGTGAATTTGTAATAAAAATACTTTTTTTATAATATTACACTTTTATAATTTTTAAGATATAATAAGATGATTTAATAGTTAAGGGCTTGTTTAGGAGTATAAATTCCGACCGGGAGCCCGGCCCATTCCCTGGACTGAAAATCACTCGGCTACTTTTCCCTGAGCTAGTAAAAAATGCATTTGGATACTCACTAGACAGAGATTTCTCAGCCCATTCCATCCCATTTTCACGGGGAAAAAAATCCGCAACTCCTCGCGTTGGGCTCGCTTTCCCCGTCGTGTCGCGAGCATCGCCTCCTCTCGCGACTAGCCTCCTCGCCCGACGGAGCTCTTGCAACGGCGCCAGCGCCTCCGCTCACGCTGCCTCCTCTCGTGCCGCCTCCTCGCCCGACGGAGCTCTCGCAACGGCGCCAGTGCCTCCGCTTGCGCCGCCTCCTCTCGGCCGCTCGCATCTGTTGCTCGCATCGCCACCTCTCAGCATCCGCTCGCATCTGTCAGCGAGTCGCATCCACTCGCACCGCTCGCATCCGTCAGCGAGTCGCGACGTCACCTCCGCCGCTCGCATCGTCTCCTCTCGGGTTAGCTCCTCTTGCGCCGCCTTCTCTTCCTCCTCTTTTGTGTCTTAGATCTATTGCTGTAGGTACTTACAAAGGAGAAAGGAAGGTCCAGATCTGCTGATTGGGAGAGGAGGGAGACCAAGGAGCCACCAAAAGACTTCACTGGAGAAGAGAATCTGCAGATCTACAAGTTCGTGCGGGAACCATAGGTATGGATTCTTGTTCTTTCCCTTGCTGTGAAATTTCCATTAGCTAAATGCGCCCAGCATCCATTCATGGTTATTCCACAAGAAATCCATAGTACTGCTAGTCCAAAGATCGCATATCACTTGCCGTGCCATTCTTGTCCATGTGAATTTTTGTGATGACTCTTTTGATATCACTTCATCGATGCTCTGATGTGCTCAAGCTACTGAGGAGTAGATTGTGGTATCCATTTGCTAGTTAGTTTGGTCAACATCGAACCCTTATCTTCATTCGTGTTATTAGTTTTGTGGTAGAAAGTGTTATCCTATAGGCATAGGCTATGGAAAATCTCACATCCCTCGACAAAGAAAATGAAAAAAAGTAGCTATTTCTATATACCTGTTTGGTCAGTACTTATTTTTGTCCCAAAAAGTTCATATACCACTGTAAATATTCAGTCTTAATTGGAAGCTAACATAAGAACTAAGAAATGAAGTAGTGCGAGAGCTCTGTTTCTAATATGCAGTCATTTAGTTAAAATGGAGATGTAGTTTTCTGTTAGACCAGAGAGATAAGAAAAGAAGCAGCTGATATAAGATTTGTGGTTGCATAATTGCGTATATATGTTACTTTTATTAGTTGACAATTTCAATCCGTTCTCCCAAGAATAAAAAATGTTTTCTTCAAAAACAAATTCAATGCTGATGTGGAATCCATATATTTAGTTATTGATTTCTGTATAAGTTCTTATCACGAATGGGGAAAAGGTGATCTTCCTGTCTTCTTGGTTTGCTGTCACTGTCATGCTGCATCCTAAGATAAATACTAGCAAAGGTAAACTACATGGAAATGGTAAATTTTTATCCTGTACATGGAATTAGTTTATATTTTCCATTTGTTAGGAGAACATATAAATCTTCTAAAGCAGCCTCCAGTGGTCATATCTCTTTAGGGCTTGTTTGGATGTTAGAGAAAAAAACCCAGGGAATGTTTACCTCTAGAGGGATTTTGGAGGCACATGAAATCCTCTCCAACCCCTAGGGAAAATTTCCCTTCAAGAGAAATATTCCCTACCACCATTTGGAAGCTATAGGGATAAAAATCCCTACATTAAAAAAAAAAATCAAATGTTGTGGCTGTTACCATAGTATCACAATTAATCATAGCGATCCACACAGTAGCATTTCTCCCCAATTCCACGTAACCAATATAAGGCGATACCAGCTAATATACGCTTGTTTTCATATCACAAATGAAAACATATATCATGACATAATATGAGAGTTCACATAAATAGATCTAAAAAATCACAATGGGTCAGGAATGTCAGCAATTCTGCATATACAGGAAGACGAGTTTAGATGGAACAGGCATTGTTTGCACATGTAGCGCATGCTCAAAGATGTTTGCTCGCAAAAAAGTAGATGGGACATACGTCTCAACTATCTAGCATGGAGTGGATTGTTAAACTGAACGATAGATAGCATCTACAGCTGTATAAATAACCACAAAAATCCTGATAAATCACTTTTGAGTCATTCAGTCCACTCCTATCATCGATTTCAAGAACTGGAGTTTCGCATTGAGCTCTATCAGGTCGGAGATATCAAGCTATTCCCTCAACTGTTCTTCAATGTAGTGATTCTGGTGGAAACAAAGAATAATCTTGTTTCAGTACAGAAATATTGCACGAGTATGAATCATGCTAGACAGGTAATAGCTTAGAAACGTGTATTCAATCCAATAACTTTGCTATAAACAGCTTAGCCCAATCATTCATGCTCAAAGATTAGCAATTAGAGATAACACGATACTCCGAAGTGGTTCAAGTTGTACCATTTCACAAAACTACAGACGAACTGGTTAGCAATCCTTAGTATGTTCTAGCCAGCATCAGGCTTGTCCCAATGATTTTATGTTGGATTAAATTCTTAAGTGAAAGCATTTAAGTGAAACAAGCTACATTTTGAAGTCTTGAAGTTGAACTAAAGGTGCAAAATTAATGTAAATTTTCCCTAGGGGTTGGAGAGGATTTCATGTGCCTTCAAAATCCCTCTAGAGGTAAATATACCCTGGTTTTTTTTTCTCTGACATACAAACAAGCCCTAAAGAGGTATGACCACTGGAGGCTGCTCTACAAGATTTTTATGTTGAAAAATCTACATCATTTCTCTTTTGTCATCAGAGTGAGTAATAATCAAAGAAAATCTGTGTCATCATAAAAGGTTTCCGTAATCTGATTCTCAAGGCGTATTTTTGTTGTCCACTTTAGTGGAGGGCACAGAGGCGAATAGACGAGAAGGCAGGGGGAGGCGCCGCCGCCTCCTCTCCGCTCCAATGGCGCGCCGCCGCGTGCTCCTCTTCCTCAAGCCCTTCGATGTATACCCTCCCCGCCCGTTCTCCGGCACCTCATCCCCCACCACCCCGCAGCCGCTTCCGCTGCCTCGCGCCTCCAACCCCAAGGTCGCACCTCTGTGTGTGCGTGTGTGTGTGTCCGTTTCAAGAACCTTGATTGCACTGTTGTTCACGGTGGTTGATGGCCGGGCAGGACGGCGTCCTGGGGGGCTCTCGAGTCCCCGTGCACCGACGGGCTCCCCGTTGGGTCCAAATGGCGGCAGAGTTTAGCTTGCCGTGCAGGGATTGTGAATTTGTGATGGTGGTGGTGAACTGGTGGCAGGTTTCAAGAATCGTGCTTGTGCTGATCCATTGTTGTGGGTGTGCGCGTTTGGCGTCAAAAGGCGGCCGGCAGTTTGATTTTCTTTGATGATCCTTTTGGTTCAAAACTTCAAATGGACCAAGCTGAATGCTGTTCTCGAAGAGATGTTGTAGTACTAGCAGTAGAAGGAGGACCTCTTAGATTTTCTGCTGTGGGTTGCCATCTCCATCTCAGTTACATGGCATGTCATTTGGTCCTTCTGTGTGCTAGCATGGAACACACCAGCTGTTTGTTGAAATGCGCGAGTCGAGTGTGAGCTCTAATCAGTGTCCAGGAGCAGTATTCCTCGTACGGTTGGGAACTAGGAATGCTTGTTGGGCCTGGGTCTTGAAATGCTGGCCAGGATAGGGGCCTCCAGTTGGTTTTTAGCCTGAATTATTGGTACCTTCTTACTTGTGAAGACAATGTCTGATATTACCGGGAGAAGTTGCATAGCTAGCTGAATTTACCTAATTTCATGACCTGCTTTCTTGCTTGCATAACTAGTTTTGCTGATATGGATGAAGGGTTTTGATGCCTATTATCGCCATTTTGGTGTGTTGTTGTAGATCCTAAGTTATCTGGATGATAGATGCAGAGTTCACAAGGACACAATCAATCTCTGTAAGAGCGTACTACAATGCAAAGCCCTTGACTGGATTTCAGTTCAGCGAAATCATTTGTCGAATCCAATACGCGATGTGGATCTTGTGATTGCTGTTGGTGGTGATGGCACTCTTCTGCGGGCTAGCCATTTTTTGGATAGCTCAATTCCTATTTTAGGCGTTAATTCAGATCCTACTTGTCCTGATGAGGTCAGTTCTTTGGATGATTGACAAGAATCATATGTTTAAACCATTCACATAATCCATTCTTGTTAACTTCTGTCGTTTACATAAGTTGCTGTTTGCACGCTTCCATGCAGACTGATGGTTATATGTATGCTTGATTAGGTATATTCATGGTTTCATACGTTCCATGCAGGTTGATGAGTTAACTGACGAATTTGATGCAAGAAGGAGCACAGGATATCTTTGTGCAGCTACTGCCAGGAACTTTGAGCAGGTAAGTTGCTGTTGCAAAGTTTTCTTATATTTGATTTATTCTAGGAACTTTCTTTTAATACGGAAATTCACACTACTCTGCTTTGCTTTATAGCATCAAAACATTAATGAATTTCTTGAATGTTTTTCTTCTCATGAACATGACATATGCACAGATACTTGATGCAACCCTCGATGGTGCTAGGCACCCTTCAGAGCTGTCAAGGATATCAGTGAAACTAAATGGACTTCAGCTACCAACTTATGCTCTGAATGATATATTGGTGTCACACCCCTGTCCGGCTAGTGTATCACGCTTCTCAGTTAGGTACTGTCTTCGAGTATTTCCATTAAAATTGTTTTTTAATCAAATTCTGAATTTCTGACTTCTATTATCATTTCAGAAAAAGAAGCAACGCTGGAGAGAGCTCACATTTAATTAATTGTAGATCAAGTGGTCTCAGGGTCGCAACAGCTACCGGATCAACTGCTGCCATGCTATCAGCAGGAGGTTTCATGATGCCAATATCAAGCCATGAGCTTCAGTATATGATAAGGGAGCCCATTTCGCCAAGGGATGCCGACAAACCACTGCTGCATGGGTTAATTAATCATGGGCAACACATGCTTGTTGTTTGGTACAATCAAGAGGGGGCTGTGTATATTGATGGTTCACATGTAATGTATTCAATTCAGCATGGGGATACACTTGAGATCTCCTCAGATGCTCCAATCTTAAAAGTTGTTTTGCCAGAACATCTGTTAAAGCAGTCATTATAATGAAATAACAATATCATCATGGTGGTGCTTATTGATCTGGTAATATGTCTGAGGTGAGCTGAGTTCTTAAGTACTTTAAACTGACATAAATGCGTCTTTACATAATGACCTTCAATTACTCTCTGAATGACATCCTTATTTTGTTACCCTAGAGGTAAAATAATGAAAATCAACAATATTTGGAGTAGTAGTATTAATGTAAACAGATCTGAAAGCACAAAAGTCTCCATTGTCTGATGTGATTAACTGGAATGTGAGGACCAAATAAGTTGGTCAGAATTTTAATGTAAAAGAGTTAATTCTTCTATGTCTATGAGAAATCTGGTTAGATACTTACGGCAAGCTCATTTGTGTCCAGGAGAAGTTTGGTTAGAAAGGACAGAAGGTTGGGATATAGTGTTGAGCTAATGTTATCGTTCAAGTAATAAGGTTATCTTACAAGTGCTCCCACGATCACTCTCATGAAACATTCTAGTGTTAAATGAAAATTAAATTATGCCTCAATAGTACGGGTGTCATGGTTGGCTGCTATTATCAGCAGCACAACCATGGCAAAAGGCAACAGGGCCAGCTGCCGCAACAACTTGAGCATCAAGTCATAAGGGATTTCCTTCCGTAGCTATCCAATTATTAGTTTCCTAAACCATGTTGGTTTGTTTCCATAATACTAGATTCTCTTGTTAGGGGCTATCCTCTACTTAAGGATGGGCCTCTCAATTATCAAAGGCATGCAATGAAGAGATCCCTTCCCCTCTCTTTCTTCTCTGTGCCGCTGGTGCCTACTCGGCTGGTGCCACCACGCCACTTGGACTTCACGCGCTGCCCTCCCATCACCCATTCATACAATCTTCGCCACCTCTGCTTAGACCATAACAATGGGTAACTGGTTTGTGTTTGCAGAAATAATTATTGGCATATACTAATTGCTTTGCATATGAGGTGACCATATAGCAAGTCTGTATCCAATATGGTTCATCTTACTGTGTGTGGGGATAAAGACTTAGAAGTCGCCCAGTCAAGAAGATAAACAAATTCTTCCTTTGGCATGTAGTTTGTTGCTCTTTCCACAGACAATTTCCAAAGCAACACCCCCAAAATTGTAAACATCAGCTTTGTCCGTCAAATAACCACGCATTGCATACTCAGGAACTGTGTATCCACTGCAAGAATTAAAAAAATGATTAAGTCAGCTGTAAATTGCGCAGTCCAATGGAATTACTGAGAAGGGTATGCAGAAAGTAATTTCCGTCCTAGTTGTTCCAATGGGAATTGAATGAAATTTTCAAGCATCTCAATTCTTGGAAGCTGTTAATCTACAACTGGTTGAGTCTTCTCTCATTTATGTTTAGACAGAAAGCACCCCTAGGCACTGTATTTACGTGGGGTTTCTGGCTATCTTTGCTGATGTTAACTTTTGTTTTTCTCAGGTTTTCTGTGTTTTTGCAGGAGGTAAATGTTGTACTGTTCATTGTTATTTCTGTTCTCTTCTAAATACCTTTTGTTGTAGATCAGTGGGATGGAATTCTATTTTTCAGGGAAAAAGGGTATGGAATTGCAAACACTTACATAGTTCCAGCTACTTTTGCGCTTATGTGGCTGTGATCATCTTCGTTAAGCTTTGCTAGCCCAAAATCTGAGATCTTGGCATTCAAATCATTGTCAAGCAGTATATTGCTAGCTTTAATATCTCGGTGCACGATCTTTATCGCAGATTTTTCATGTAGGTATGCTAGACCCCTTGCAATTCCCAGGCAAATCTTATGTCTCGTTGGCCAATCCAATCTTAGTCTATATTGTTCAACTGGACACCATTATAGAAATTGTCCATGAGTTCTAACATGTAGCACGAGGGTTTTTTTTTTGGGTGGGGGGCAACAAATATAGGAAGTAAGATTACCAAAAAAGAGCACGTGAGCAAGGCAATTGTTTTCCATATACTCATAAACTAGCAAGAGTTGGTTTCCTTCTGTACAGCAGCCATACAGCCTAACAACAAGATTTGGATGCCGGATTGCGGATATCATGCCTATCACATTCACAAATTCATGATTCCCTTGTCTAGACCTTGATGATAGCTGTTTGACAGCAATAATGGTTCCATCAGTCATCGTTGCCAGCAAAGGCAATGTTCTGTTAACAATTCTCTGCTTAAGCTGTATCAAACTCAGCAGAATTTAAGCATGGGAGACAACGATGACTGACCTTGTAAACTGAGCTAAAACCGCCTTCACCAATCTTCCTAGTTGCTGCTTTGATTTGCCTCAAGGTAAAGGAGCCAATTTGGAGGTCAAGTTTTCTGAGATCTAAAAAATGGTTTTCAAATGGTCAGAAATAGGTAGGAATGATTTCTTTATTCCCACGTAAATATCCAGAAGGTTTACTATCCTAATATAAATATTTTTATTCTGCTAAGGAATAAAAAATGAAGCATACGATTTCCATTCAGTTTATATTGCTATATAGTAATCATCTTGCTATTGCTAGTGCTCGAGCAGTGGAAAGTAGAGAGATGCTATAGATGATGTGTACTTGCACGGTGAAGCAAAGTTGAAGATAGATACCTAAGTTAAATAAGCAAATTATTACAGCACCTTGATGCATCAAGCTCTTCCTTCGCTGCTTAATTCAATAAATGCCGACAACAAAAGCAGTGAATATTGCTAGAATTGGGATTCCAACCAGGAAACCTTCAGATATCCTTGGAGTCTTTGTGCTACTGCCAATTTTGGGAGGCTCAACAGCCAAAGGAACTTGAAGTCTGAACATGAACAAACATAAGCCAAAGTCACCAGATCAGTAAGGAAAGGAATAGATAATTTTCTTTCCAAACTGTAATACAACCAGTCAAAGGACGCCACCACATGCTGTTCATTGTTCAATATTGTATCTTTGAATTTTTTTTAAAATAATATTATTTTAATTCAAATTGCGACATTAATACCGTATTTTAAAATTGCAGAAATAATATCCGATTCGCCAAACCGTTTGGCGATAATAGGTCGTCGCCAAACGGTTTGGCGATAATAGGAAGTAATCGCACACGGTTTGGCGACTATACCGTAATCCTAAATGTCGGCCGGTGACGGCCGGTATCGCCAGTCGGGAAGTAATCGCCACACCGCTCGGCGACTCTCGAGTAATCGCCACGCCGTTTAACGACTACTAGTAGTCGCCGAGCGGTGTGGCGACCACTCAATAATCGCCGAGCGCGGTGGCGACTCTCGCCGAATCCCCCCAACCAGGCGGCGGCGACATCGGCCGGTGGCCGTGGGCTCGCTTTGCACTTTCGGCGACGGGTAATTATTTTCTTTACTTGCATTTATCAATTTGTATTTGCAGTCGCATGTGCTTCAACATATTTTTTTCCTTTTGCAGCCACAGTTGGCGGGAGTGCAGGTACGTTCGGCGTACCACTCCTTCACGGAGGCGTTCGACCACACGCGGAGCAGGTGGTGTGGGACCTATAGCGGCGCCGTGTCACAGCAGAGCCGCGCAGCTGGGATCTCCGCGCTTTGCGGTAGGGACCAGGGTTTCTGGCTGACGACGAGGAAGATCGTCCTCGACGTCTACGTGGAGGACTACGCGCCGCACCGAGTCCTCGAGCGATTCGACCCTCTGACCGGTCCCGTTCCTTGGGGATCGTGTCTGCGTCGGCGATACACGTGAGTTATCGGAACTAAAATATGTGAAATAGTTACGTCGTATGCCTAATAATTTGATTTCTTTTTGGTCGCCACCCATGGCCCTCGAAAACACGCCCGACTTACTCTGAAGATGGAGCCGTGGTGGCGCGATGGGGTCGGGCGGCGGAAGACGTCGTCGATGAGGCCACACCTTCGACGACTCGTCCCACCAACGATACTGCCGCTGGTACGTGCCGGACGCGCGTGCGTCTCCCTCTTGGTGGAGGAGGCTCGACCGCAGCGTCACGCTCCTAAGCGTGGCCGACTTGTACCGAGCGAGCGGGAGCGGCCATGCGCCATGGTAAGTATTAATTTTGTAAATTACATTGTGTATTCTTGGCGCAAAAATTCCATATGCATATCACTTTCGTGTGTGGCGGGTGGACCACGCTAGGGAGCTGCACACGCACGGGTCGATGTCTTGTCCAGCTACGGGGCGGAGTTGCCATCTCATTTGGGCGAGATGGCGAGAACTGGGGCGCATGGTGGCCGGCTTTGGCGAGATCGTGGGCTGGGTTCTTGTCGACGCGTTGGCGCTACCTACCGTGCCACCTCGAGACCGCGCAGCGTGCCTACACCCTGGCGACCCGGCTCCTCGTTACTGGCGGAGGCGAGTCGGCTTCCACACTCCTTTGCCTCCGCCGAGCGTGGTGGAGGGTCCATTGGCGAGCACCACGCGCTCCCACCATGGTCCCCACGCCAGTAAGTCGAGCTACTTACGTTGAGTTTTTGCATCACGTAACTACAATTAAAATGTATTATCCGGCCGCGAAGCTCGTTGAGGGTGGAGGCGATTCTCTCGATCCACGCCTCCTCGGGCCACGTCGGCAGAGTTCTTCGCGACCGATTCTTTGGTGATCTAGCGGACCGGAGATTCTACGGTGCCCCTTGGCGAGGAGGAGCAGTCTTTGGTACTTCAAGCTGGTGGACCCGAGGCGTACCACCCACATCTCGAGCAACTGCATGGGATAAGCGGGGAACAACCCTCTCCGTGGTGCAACTACCGCCCGAAAAGCCGGACCGAAATGCGCCTATGGTGTTATGCAACCACCAAAGCGGGCATCTTGCATTGATTGCAGGCACGCTTCGATTGTCCAAGCATAAGCCCAACACACACCTCCTGCACCATATAGTGGAGTGCGAGCCGAAACAGAGCAGGCGCATCCGCATGTCTCCGACAACGCCAACACAATGAGGCGCAAGAGGTTCCTCCTCTCGAAGAAGAAGGGACAAGGAAGCGGCCCGCGAGGCCCGCACCACGCAACAAATTCTCGGCGCGTTCTTGCGGACCATTCGGGAACCCGTGGTATTAACATAGGGGACGCCGAATCGGGATGACATGCCCATATGGGAGGCGAAATCCACATAAAGAACAACCAAAATTTAAGTCTTATACACGAGAGCGTCGGCATAGGCCACCCAATCGGCGGCAATTTGGGAGCACTGCGGAACCCCATGGAGTTCTTTCATAGTAGGGATTGAGCGGTGTCAGGGACAAATCGCAAAATTAGAGCGGGTCGGGTAATATGCGAAAATGTATGACATCATTCAGGTTGTACCCGGATAGGCTTAAACGATCATTTGTTCCACCACGACGAACAGTGCTTTCCTTATTAACCTCGTCACTGTTGTAATGCCCTAGTAATATAATATAATCTAATCTATTGCTTATTTTCTCATCAGAACTTTCGGTGTATGTACCCTTATATATGTTCAACAAATAATTTAAGTGTTCATAACATGAGTTGTTGTCGACCATAAAATCTTGAAAATTCATGTCTGTGATGTTCATAACATTAAAAATTAAATTTTCAAAAGTTCATAACAATCAAATTTTATTGTTTGAATTTAAAAACATTGTTCAGATCTTCAAATTATTTGAAATTTTTATGGTAATATCACTGATTTATCAGGAACCTCCATAAAATATTTCAAAATTTTCCAACGTCGTGGTTGTCCAATTTAATTTTTTATCGTTTCACTGATTCTACCCATGAGTGCCTTTTCGATTTTCGCAACAAATGGCAGACCAAGCGTCTGGCTATCTCGCCCATCGTAAGTGGTAGCCGCATTAAATGAGGCCGCCCTACAATTTTTTCGTAATTTTTGGACCGTGTCGCTTTGTCATGAGCAACGAAAACCCTTAGTGCCCACGATTTCCGTGGTTTAAGTAGCCGTTAGTGCCTTTTCCGACTTTCGCAACAAAATGCGGAGGAACGTCTTGCTATCTCGCCCATATGTAAGTGGTAGCCCGCCTTTGCGTGAGGCGGCCTTCATTTATTCCGTCTTTTTTATACCGTGTCTTGCCAATCCGGGGCTATGAAAATACGAAAGTGAGATGCGTATCACTAACGAACAAAAATAATTCTTCCGTCTATTACATGACAAGAGTTTTTAGTTTTTCTGTTTAATATAACAATTATTGCATAAGCAGTTCACAACAAAATTTACTTACAAATTAATAAATGTACGATATTATCGCCAAACGGTTGAGCGACTACTAGTAGTCGCCACACTTCGGCGACTACATAGTAATCGCCAATCGAGTTAGCGACTACTATGTAATCGCCGAGCGGTGTGGCGACCACTACGACACTGGCGACAAGCCGGTCATCACCGGCGACACGAGGATTACGGTATAGTCGCCAAACCGTGTGGCGACTACCTATTATCGCCAAACCGTTTGGCGACGACCCTATTATCGCCAAATGGTTTGGCGACCGGATATTATTTCTGCAATTTTTAAAATACGTGTATTAATGTCGCAATTTCGAATTAAAATAATATTATTTAAAAAAAAATTCTTGTATCTTTGCTCACAGTGATTAGTGGAATACATTATGCAAAATGACAGACATACTTGGAACTAATGGTATTGCAGATATCAGAGGTCCATAAAATCCTCTATATGGAATGGCTGTTGTCCCTCTTCCTGCCCAGTACAAGTGAATATCTAGTGTATGACTTGTGACATATGTTGTAAAAGTCTTGATAACTGGCTTTCCAGCCCCACCAGCAGATTGTTCAATATCAAAATCCTCTAGCACCATTCTTCCCTGAGATTAGAGAACACATTGTTAATATCAGAGCTAACAAAGGTACAACTTCTATTAAAATGGAAATGATTGAACACATGGTCATACCTGTATGAACACATTAAATTTTCTTTTGCCGAGGCTACAAAATGTGCTGTCATCTGTGAATACAATTTCAGAAAAATGGAGCTTCACTGTGTAACTCCCATTATGCATGCAAAGTCCATAATATGTGAGCAAAAGTGGAGAAAGGCGGGCTCTTACAATACAACTCTGAGTTGGGCATGGTCAGTTTGGATGTGATTGTAGCAATGTAGTTGTCATCATTGATGATGTTGTCCATGAAGTACCCAGTTCTGCTGAATGCCCAGTTTGAGCCTTGGCTTACGTACAGCACAGAAGCACCTTTTGGTACAATGTCAGCTTCATAGTTTACTCTGTTAATAGTTGCTTCTTTGTCACCGCAATTAATATGCAAGGAAGATGTGTCTGTGAAAATTTGTACAACAATATTACATGCAGCTTAAATGTTAAACCACAAAGCAAATAAACTACAGAGCTTGGCTTTTGTGCTTAAAACCATAGAGTTTATCCTGATAATTTTATAATCCAAAAATAGCAATCTGTAAGTTCTCCCGATTCATTGGCAAAGCTAGCCTTGTTTGTCACAATTATGAGCACCCATATGAAATGTGTATAAACAAACTATTTGTTCTTTGTTTCTTTACAGCATTGCTTTATGATGCATCAGTGATTCAGAACTGTGAAGCCACACCACTAGGCATCAACTACTGTGTCCATTCGAAGCAGCACACAGGAAATTCTTCTTCAAGCATATGGCTGAACATTGTTTCTGCACAGATGGTAGAAGTACCCAGAGTCAAAGAAGATTTTATCATGTCCGGACTGGTCCATTGGTCTAAAGTTCTTTAATCTTCTGAAGCAACAAGCTAGAGAATCTTACAGACTGTTCATTTCAGGTGAATAGCTCTCCACCAAATTGCTGCAATTGGAAGTGACAAGTAAAGAGTTCAGTGTTGTGAATGGCAAGAAGCCTGGGAATTGTGCTAAAGCTTCTTACACGCTCCCTGGAAGGCATTGGCTAGGACCTGAGCTCCCCATCGTGAAGTTATTAAAAGATTCGTCCCTGCATTTAATCATTTTATGTTATACTCCTCGATTATACCAACTACCAACTGAAAGTTTTGACTGCTAAGTTCAATAATAACAGTTATATTACAGGCATATGGGTGGCGGTTTAGTCTTTGGATTGCGGGTCACTAGAGTGTGTCTGTCTTTCATTTTCTTTTTTATCATGGCTGTGTGTTTTAAACAGAGGCCGGAAGTATGCCAAGGCTTTGTATCTGCTTGATGTACTGTACTTGGTTTTAATTTAAATGCTTCCTTTATCGAAAAAAAATATTACATTCTCTATCCTCTAAATTTTAAGATTCATGTGCACATGGGCGTCGAGCAATTTCCCTATGCAGCCACCAAAGTTATGAATTTCTGGACAGATTATGTCATGGGTCTGCAAGGGTTCGACAACGTTTTCGTTCGTCGCCGGAAACAAGGTGGCGCCAGGAGATGGACTGCGTCCCAGCCAGGTGATGTTCCGGCGCAGGAAGTTGCCAAAGGAGCCTAAGCTTGGGCGGGAAGAAACGAATTTCCAGTCAGTTAATTAGCTAGTGTTAGCATATCTTATCTAGTCGGCATGCATATCTTATCTAGTCGGTAGCTTATCTCCTGCCAGTTTAGATTTCCTTGTTAGTCATCAGAACTCCCTTTGCATCTAAAGTACTAAAGAAATAAATGAAAATCGGCAGCTTGAGTTTGCCACAAAAATACCTTTTGGCGGTGCCTTCCGATTAACAAGGCCGATAGCTCTGTTCGCTAGTATTCCAACGATCGCCGCCACGGCGTCGTCGTCCACTGCGCCTTGAGCGGGTTTGAGACCGGGAACTCGTCTCTACTCGCAAACACACAACAAATTAGTATCAGATTCAGGCAATCCTTCGGCCATGACACATCCAACACTGGACGAACGCGTCGGCCATCTGGAGGTCTCCCTGGCCGAATTGAAGACTTCCATCGGCGAGCTCCTAGCTCTCTCCCGAGCGGGCACTTCAGGCCAGGGCGACAACGGACACACCGGCCGGGCGGTCGATGACGCAGGTCATCGCCGGCCAGGATCCGGAGCGGGAGCAACGTGATCGATTCCATGTGCCTTCTCCTGCGGGCTATGGGTCTCATGGCTCCGGCCGTCTAGCACGCCCTCGCGCGGCTAAACGCGCACGCCGTGAACGACAGCCTTGGGACACAGGGGGCCATCTCCGCGCTTATGATGAGCGATACGACATTCAGGAGGACGCGGAGGACTATCAGAACCATCGCCGCTGGACTCCACGGCCGCCGCGCCTGGAGCTTCCAACTTACGATGGCAGTGACGATCCTCTGCTATGGTTACGTCAACGCGAAAGATTTTTTCGCCTGCACCAGATTCCACCACGGGAACATGTCGATCTAGTGGGCCTGCATCTCCGAGGTGAGGCACAAGAGGTATTGGATAATTGGTTGCTAGAAGAAACACGGATTTTCTGGGAAGACTTCTTCGACACGTTCTTGCAGCGTTTCACTCGCCAGTCAGGCGCCAGTCCTTTGGGCGATCTTGTTAATCTGAAACAAGGCACCACTCGCGTGGATGAGTACGCCCGAGAATTCCAACTTCTCCTTGCCCTTGCTCCACACATGGCGCGCGCTGACCAAGTGGAGACATTTACCGCCGGGCTTTCCAAAGCCTTGGCAGCCGACGTCCGCCGCGAACGGCCCTGCGATCTGTCCGAAGCAATATGCTTTGCTCGCGAGGCGGAAGAACGCAAGGATTTGTGGGTTGCAGACGCCATGCACGGCTTTGCATCGCAGGGGTGTGGTCGCATGGCTTTCAGCCGCGGCACGGCGTCGTCTCTGGCCCCTACGATTCCATCGCAGGCTGGTCAGACCGGGGCGCAACCACATCCCTCTTCCCAACGTGTCAAAGTGGCAAATGGTTGTCAACTGCCTTGCTTGGGAGACATACCGGCTCTAGACTTCTCAGTCGACACTCATCAATTCATAGCTGCATTCATGGTCATCCTTCTGAAAGGATTTGATGTTATTCTCGGCGTACAGTGGCTGCAGCAATTGGGTGATATTCAGTGGAATTTCAGTACTCTAACTATGTCCTTTGACCATGACGGTTCCGCAGTCATCCTGGAAGGACTACAGCGCAATAAGAAGCCGCATCTTCTGTCCATTCAGTCGGAGCACAACCCAGCGCTAACATCCTCTTGGCGGCCTTTGAGGACATCTTTGCCGAGCCACAAGGACTGCCTCCGGCTTGTGCTTGTGACCATCGCATTTGCTTGCGTGATGGCACAAATTCGGTGGTCGTGCGGCCCTACCGATACCCTTATTGTCAAAAAGACGAGATTGAGCGCCAATGCACTGCAATGCTGGCACAAGGTATCATCCGCCACAGCCGATCCCCCTTCTCTTCGTCGGTGTTGCTCGTCAAAAAAGGCGATGGCACATGGCGCTTTTGCGTGGACTATCACGAGCTAAACGCCCACACAATCAAGGATAAGTTTCCTATTCCAGTGTTGAGGAATCGTTAGACGAGCTTCACGGCGCCAAGTTCTTCACCAAGCTTGACCTTCGCTCGGGGTATCACCAGGTGCGCATGCACGAGGATGACATTGCCAAAACGGCGTTCCGCACACATCATGGTCATTATGAATTTCTAGTAATGCTATTTGGACTCTCCAACGTGCCGTCCACCTTTCAAGCACTCATGAATGAGGTGCTTCAGGACTTTCTCCGGAAATTCGTTCTCGTCTTCTTCGACAACATCCTAATTTACAGTCCGTCGGCCTGGCGCACCTCCTGTCGGAACCCGCAAAAAGGATTCAGGCTCCCGCTTTGTTTACCTGTACTAGTCCCTAGATCAATAGCTAGTACATACAGATCATAACAGTATGGACCATAACCATGCGATAATTAAAAATATTACAAAGTACCAGCCGACATGGCTCAATATTACAAAAGTTGGACCCGAAGGTCATACAGAAACGGAAACATAAAACTGGCAAATAAATTTGACGGAATGAAGTCCAAAACACCACACGCAAAGATTGGAGAAAACGCGACCCTAAACGTCCTGAAAATCTTCCTCTTCAAATCCTTCATCACAGATGTCGAACGGTAGTATGCAGGCTCTTGGATAGTTATCCCTGATCTCCTGCTCTGTTTTATAGAATAAGCAGCCCCGCAATAAAAAGCGAGGGTGAGTATGCAACATACTCAACAAGTCCGGAAAGAAATGCAGTATGTAGTTTAATTCAAGAGAGGGCATTGGTTAATTTGCAAAAAGCCAATTTTTAAGATTTTATACTAGAATTTTAAAGAGCAGTTTTCAAAGATATTTTCTTTTAAGAAATAAGAGTTTCAAACTTTTCAGGACATGGCTTCAACCATGGAAAAACGAAACATAGACCAACTCACGGCATCGACCATGGTTTTATTTTAAGAATACTTTTCCACAGCACCAACCGTGGTTTTCTTTTGAAATCTTTTCCTTATGGCTCCAACCACGGACTTTTATCAAACCAAAACATTCACAGCTCCAACCATGCTTCATTTTATAAAAATCTGATTTTGAAACCAAATAGGGGAAATTTTCCATGTGACAGCACCCTTTGTCCACCCTTAACCGTGGACACGGCTATTCGAATAGTTTGTTTGCTTTGCAGAGTTTGCATGCTTTACTTGCGAGGGATATTTCACTCTTTTTGGTCATACACTTCCTTTTGCATATAACCCTAAGTGATAATCACAAGGCCATTTCTCTAGCTATATCTTCACTAAGTCACGCCCATTGAGGTTTCACCTTAAATGGCTACAACCATATTGGAAGCCCTCTTGCGCTGTAGGACTCCTGTGGCTCCAACCACGCCTACTCCACCGTCTGGCATGCCTTAATTAAGTTTTCACTAGCTACTCAGCTAGACCCGTCCTATACCAGAACCCACGGCCGCACTGTTGTATATTGTTTGACAATCACAAGGGATCGGTCCTTAGGGTGACTAGGGTGGTACATACTCAAACCCGAGTCTCGTGCATTCTGCACCCACCTTGCAACCAGCCACCCTGATCAGGTTTTGCTAAATAGTTTTTACCCCATAGCACCCACTATCAAAGTATTTCCGGGATGACATCCACTGCCTGAAATAAACAACAAGTTTACGATACAGGGTAAAACAATATTCATCAAGTAAACAAATCAACTGTTTTATTCATCTAAGCAATTCTAAGCATGAGCAAAACCTATTACAAGGATGTGGTAATATTTAACAACTTTAGTAGTCCTATGGCAGCAAGAAATGGATTAACAAATTTAAAGTTAATTAGGGATAGTTACGCTAAGCAAATATCAGTTTTAAAATTGACATAGCATGCAAGTTTTTAAATAGCTAGAAAGTATTTCCACACAGAGATCAACATGTTTCAAGGGAATTTGCAGAAAATTTGCTGGGAACTTGCCTTGGTCAGCGAGGAGAGAGTCGTCTTCTTGCGGATCAGTAACGACATCGACGTCGAACGTTTCTATCGCACAAAAACAACGAATAAACACGCATTCGAAAAATACAGAGAACCAAATTAATTCATAATTTCATGAAAACTTCCAGATATATAATTTAGCATTTTATAAGATTTATAAAATTTATTTCAACATTTTTGGACACATATTTAAGAGATACAAAATTCGTAAGATTAGATTTTTCGCAAATAATTTGATAGAATAAATTTATTTATAAAATTTCTGAAAAATTATTGTGAATAGTTATTAATTTTTGCTAATTAACAAAATTTGTTGTATGAAATTTGGAGCTAAAACGAGTTTGCAACGAAAATCACAAAAATCACAATTTAGTGGAAAGAACATATACAAACTAACAGATGGATTCTTACTGTAGCATCGTGATTACTGTAGCAGCACTACTGTTCATGCATGATTCACATAGAGCATCAGAAGATGATCGGCTTGAAGGAAGAGAAGTCCAGAGGGCTGGCCGGCCAGCCGAGTGGTGGCGGTGTGACATGGCGAACTCACCGGCGATGACAACGGCGCAGAGGGATGATTAATCGGCGACGGCGGTCGAAAAACAGTACGCCCAAACTCAATCTTTTGCGAAATCTGGTGGAACTAGAATGAGAGAGCTCTCGGGAAGGGGAGAGATGGGTTGGCGATGAAGAGAGTGCCCCTTCTTATAGTGCAAATGGAAGACCAAAGGGCTAGAAATCACAGTGGAAACGAAAAACGGACGCACTAACATTTCTTTCATGATTATGAACAAATTAGTGGAAGATTTAATTGGGAAACTGCCGTGGATTGATGAGGATACGACGTGGATTTTGAATATAATTTTTGTTGAATTTTTGGTGATTAACTGGAGAAAATTTGGAAGCTCTTCGTTTGCTTTGATGGAGGAGAGAGGAAAAACTTCTCTGGCTAGAGGTTGATGATGCCCGTACAGTACGTATGATATGGGTTTTTTAATTGAATTTGAATAGTATTGAGAAGGAAAAAGGGCTTAGGTTAAAATAGCAAAAAGACTCTAAAAATCTTGGAACAATTCTCGAAAATACTAGGGAATATTTGGAACCTAATAAACTTGGTTTTGGAAATTTTGGATATATCGATTTTCTGCAAAAATTCTTTTAGTAAATCAGACACTTGTACAGATCTTTATAAATTCAACAAACTTAATTTATAAGTCAAGTTTTTGAAAATATTTGAAAGGAACATTCTCATTTTTCAAATGTTTTTATTATAAACAAAATTTTAAATTTTATTTTATTATTATATATTTTTTTTACAAATACTACATGTGTGATTTTAGTTTTTATGAAAAATAAGGATGTTACACCTCCATACTGATTCGAGGCGTTTGCAAACACAATTGTACCTCAAAAAGTCTAAATGTGCTTTCAGCTAACAACAGGTTCGTTATCTTGGTCATATCATTTCTAAAACTGGGGTGGCAGCAGACACCGACAAATTGAAGGCTGTATTGGCCTGGGCTCGACCCACCACCATCACCACCCTGCGGGGATTCTTGGGGTTGGCTGGTTACTACCGCTAGTTCATCCGCCGGTATGCGGACATTGCTGTGCCATTGACCGCTATGCTTCGTCGCGGTAATTTTACATGGATGGATGCAGCCGATGCGGCTTTTCTTTACCTGAAGGCAGCCCTTACGTCGGCTCCGGTCCTTACCTTGCCAGACTTTGGGACTTTCTTTGTGGTTGAATGTGGTGCATCAGGACAAAGCATTGGGGCAGCGCTGCAGCAAGAAGGCCACCCTGTTGCTTTTTTAGCCGCAAATTGGCAGCGTGGCACCAAAAGCTCGCAGCTTATGAGCGCGAACTCATCGGGTTGTCAAAAGTTGTCCATCATTGGCGACCTTACCTCTAGGGTCGCACCTTCATTGTCCGCACTGACCATGCAAGTCTCAAATTTTTACTTGAACAAGCCCAGATTACACCCCCCAACAGCACTGGCTAAGCAAATTGATGGGATTTGATTTTCGAGTTGAGTATAAACCCGGCAAGGCTAATCAGGCTGTCGACGCCTTGTCTCGGATGGAGGTCGTTACTCCTTCATGTGCTGCACTTTCTATTCCTCGCCTGGAGACAATACAAAAGTGGTGCGATAGCCTCAGCGCCGATCCGAAAATCAACGTCATTTGTCTGAATGGTAACAACGATGCGAGCGTGTTTCCCTCCAGGCATGTGCCGACCATCCCGTGCATCTTCACCCGACCAATCCATTCAAGACCATCAGTGGCCAAGTCCACCAGCATCTTCCAAGGGAGCTGGTCGTGCCTGCACAGTCGCTCCTCATTCCAGAAATAGTGGCAGCAGTCCATGATCTGACGCATGAAGGAGTTCACAAGACGCTTCATCGTCTTCGACAGGAGTATTTTTGGCCACACCACGAGAGACGGTGGAAAATTATATCTCGCGTTGTGTTGTTTGCCAAAGGAATAAGACCTCTTTGCTATCATCGGCTGGGCTACTTCAACCCCTCCTGGTACCCCACCAAGTTTGGGCAGACATTTCTATGGACTTCATTATAAGCCTTCCTCGCTCTCAAGGAAAGTCAGCAATCTTGGTGGTCGTTGATCGGCTATCAAAGTATGCGCACTTCATTCCAATGGCCTAGCCATCAACAGCACCAGTGGTGGTGAACCTCTTCTTCGACAACATTGTTCACTTGCATGGCATGCCGGAGACAATCGTGTGTGACAGAGATCCAGTCTTCACCAGCGCTTTTTGGAAGACTCTTTTCAAACGGTGTGGTACTACTCTTCTACTCTCCACAACCTACCATCCACAGACGGATGGGCAAACAGAAGTTGTCAAACGCACCGTGGAAATGTACCTTAGGTGCTTTACAGCCGACAACCCTCGCACCTGGGTTCAGTGGCTTCCTTGGGCAGAATTTTGCTATAACTCATCATTCCACTCAGCTCATCGCCTGACACCATTCGAGCTAGTTTATGGTCACCGGCCACCTCCTCTCCTTCCATACAACTAGCGAGCATCGGCATTGTAGGCCGTGGATTGTCAGCTCGCCGACCGGGATGTCCTCCTCCAACAGGCTCGGGCGCATCTCCTTCATGCTCAAAACAGGATGAAACAATACTATGACATTCATCACAGGGAGGTTTCATTTGCAGTAGGCGATTGGGTTTGGCTTCGTCTCCAAAAGCATCGTCAACAATCCTTGCGGGACACTTCCCAACACAAGCTCTCCCCTAGATTTTATGGGCCGTATCAGATTGCTGAGTGCATCGGCAAGGTTGCCTACCATCTTCACTTACCATCAGATTCTCGCATTCATGATGTCTTCCACGTCTCCCTCCTGAAGGCATTCAAGGGCGACGTCCTGACCACACCACAGCCGCTGCCGCATGATGTGTCGCCATACTCTGCACCAACTACTCAGGATCCAGACCAAGTTTTGGTGCATCGCGTCATCAAGGCCCGCCGCCAATTCTTGGTCCAGTGGAAAGGTTAGTCGGCCGATGATGCAACCTGGGTGATGGCCACTGACTTTCGGAGGGACTTCCCTACCTATCAGCTTGCGGACAAGCTGGGTCTCAAGGGAGTGATGTCATGGGTCTGCAAGGGTTCGACAACATTTTCATTCGTCACTGGAAACATGGTGGCGCCAGGAGATGGACTGCGTCCCAGCCAGGTGATGTTCCGGCGCAGGAAGTTGCGAAAGGAGCCTAAGCTTGGGCGGGAAGAAACGAATTTCCAGTCAATTAATTAGCTAGTGTTAGCATATCTTATCTAGTCTGCATGCATATCTTATCTAGTCGGGAGCTTATCTCCTAACAGTTTAGATTTCCTTGTTAGTCATCAGAACTCCCTTTGCATCTATAAGTAATAAAGAAATCAATGAAAATCAGCAGCTTGAGTTTGCCACAAAAATACCTTTTGGCGGTGCCTTCCAATTAACAAGGCCGGTAGCTCCGTTCGCTAGTATTCCGACAACATATTATCCCAAGCATGTATGGGTAGATTATAAGGAAATGCTAACATTCCCAGTGAGTGAATTTCTAGTAAGATACCTGCAAGACAATTTTGGTTGAGATGCATTCAAGAAAGGACCCCAATAAAATGGCATGTTTTTAGTTCAATTTATCTTAAATATCACAACTTACATGTATAATTGTCAGGTTCGATGGTGCGGTGTATAAGCGCCGCACCAGACCTGCCCATGCAGTTGCTGTTCAAGGCTAAGGATCCTTATTCAATATATAGTTTTAATTGATACTTTACCAAATATGGTTAGGATTTGATTGTTGGTTACTATAGATAAGATCAACCTAAGGCTATATAAGCAAGGCAAGATAAATAAAGAGAATCAAGAAGGAGAATTGAGTTACTTCCAAAAATCTCGTTTCTTCCCTTTCCTCTGTTTCCTGCGGCAGCAGAAGCTTTCTTTGGCATGTTTCCCTCCGACACCTGGCGCTTGAATTCGGCGTCAACCAAAACCGACCATTCGTCACCCCTCCATCACTACGACCTACGGAGCCGGGCACGTAACATCTTGGTATCAGAGCCCGTCGTTGTCACCACCATGTCCAACAATGATGGTAAGCGATCCGATGAAGACATGTTCAAGGAGATCCTTCGCAAACTGGAAGCCATCTCGCTAGTCCAGGACGGCCACTCGACACAACTCGTCACCATTACCACACGCTTGGATCGTCATGATAGCCGCATCACCAAGGTTGATGATTTTGTTAGCACGGCGTTGGGAACCGGCGACAAGGGGAAGAATACAGAGGAGACTGTTTATGTGCCACTCGGCTGTCGCGAAAACGGAGGCACAAGTGGCGGGTCGCTAGCGACCACTGAGGGTCGTCCCCCCAAACCACAGCGGTGGGAGTTCGCCCTCTATGATGGCAACGAAGATCCGCTCCCCTGGCTCAATTCTTGCGAGCTGTTTTTTCGAGGGTAGCACACGCCTAAAGCTGAGAAGGTTGGGACGGCGACCTACCACATGCGCGGCGAGGCGCAACAATGGTACTTGCTGTAGGAAGAAGAAGAGGGGGAGTCGACATGGCCGCGCTTCAAGGAGCTCGTCAACCTTCGCTTCGGGCCGCCAACTCGTCGCAACCATCTCGTCGAGCACAAACATCTCCGTCAAATCGGCACGGTCGCCCAATACCAGAAGGAATTTGAAGCATTGCTGCCCCGTGCAAACTTACGCCAGGATCAAAAGATTGAAATGTTTATGGCTGGCTTAAAAGAAAAGATCGCCATCACGGACCAAACCTCACATGTTCACATACTTTAGTCCGTTGAGAAAAATTCTTTGAGAATTCCAGATATCAAGCTTCTCCATCTACAATGGACCAAATAATTTGGTCTGTGATACACATAAATTCACGTTCTGTCTGCCAGACCAAAACTTCTCAGACTCCCATGTATGGCGGACCAAAATTTTGGTTCGGCATACATATAGAGTCATATTTCTTTGACAGACCAAAAGTTTCTCAGATTTCCATCTATGGCGGACCAAACTTTTTAGTTCGTCGCACATTTAAAATAGTAGTCTTTTCTGATGGACCAATCCTTGATGTCTACTCTTTTAGTCCATGATCAAAAATACTTTCCATATCTGAGAATTTCTCATCAATGACGGACCAAATGTTGCTAATTCAAAGTTTAGTCAATGGCAAATTCAAATCCTTTGATTAAACTTATTTTGTGTCAAAAATGGTCTATAACTACTGATCTCATTTATTCCTATCTATGACAGACCAAAATATTTAGTCCGACATGCATACATCTTTCCATTCCTTTGCCGGGCCAAACTTTCTGAAACTACTATCTATGACGGACCAAAATTTTGGTCCGCCATACGTGCAATCTGTCCATTCTACTGACGGACCAAAATTTTCAAGTTCTCCCATGTATGACGGACCAAACTTTTTGGTCCGGCGTAAATGTCTGAATTTGGTCCGTGATACACATGATCAGTATCGCTAAGTCTAATTGTTTAGTCCGCTATAAACGTATTTTAGCTCAATTTTGACACTCTGACACGTGCAACGGTCACAGTGGTAGGTGTAACGGCTATTTTCATCCAGAATGTTTATATAAACATTACCTGAGCCATCTACCATAGAACTTTATGAACTCCTTGACATTTTAACATTCAAAAGATCTCTCATTCTCAAAAAGAAGTCTGTGCTTCACTCTCAACCTCAAATTCCTCAACTTTTCTAAGTGTTTAGCTCCAAGCTTGTGTCTAGCAGTGTATTTTCGCGAGTGAACCAAGAGACAACTTGTGCAAGTTTATTACTCTTGGATCGTGTGATCCTAGACAGCTTGGAGGAAGTTAAAAGTGCGACCTGTCCAAAGGAGATTGTGGAAAGCCACTTTTAGTTGTGAAAGGTTTGGAGCTCACCTCACTGGAGTGGTGAAAGAGCTACCCGAGTGATTACCATAGTTACTGCGATTAGCTGTGGTGAAGCAATACTTCGAGAGAAGTGCTTCAACGTGGAGTAGGAGAAGGGATCCGAACCACGGGATAAATATTTGTCTCATTCTGTGCTTTAATTCAATTTGTGTTGCTTTCGCTGTTAACCTTGTTTGTGATATACTCCTGTTACCTTTTGTTCTAAGTTATTCTCTTCTATTAAAATAATCTACTGTAATTGTGAAGTTAAAATTTTGAAGAGTTGCCTATTCACCCCCCCTCTAGGCCAACTCGCTCCTTCAGGCGGATTGGCCAACCCCAACAATAGTCCGTGCCGTCCATGCATTCCTTGGATTGGCCGGTTATTATCGGCGTTGTATTCAGCACTACAGCGCCATCGCGGCTCCTCTCACGCGTCTTTTGCGCAAAGAGGCATTTACATGGTTAGCGGATGCTAACCGTGCTTTCCTCGCCCTCAAATAGGCCTTGGTGTCTGCCTCGGTTTTGCAACTCCCAGATTTTGGGCGTCCATTCACTATCAAATGTGATGCCTCCGGGTCCAGCTTCAGCGCCGTCCTTCATCAAGGCGCGGGACCGATTGCTTTCTATAGCCGACCCATCTCCGTACGGCACGCCAAACTGGCGGCCTATGAGCGAGAGTTGATCGGCCTTGTCCAGGCAGTGCGTCATTGGTGTCCCTATGTGTGGGGGCGGCCCTTCGTCGTTCGCACTGATCACTACAGCTTGAAGTTTCTACTCGACCAGCGCTTATCCACCATTCCTCAACATCAGTGGGCTAGCAAACTGGTTGGCCGACCGAGGATGGCAGCGAATACATACCCGCTGGTATTAGCCACCCATACTCGTCCCGTCGGATGAAAAATCACCAGATTAATTCACCGTGCCGACCACGGGTAGAACTTCTTCCCATACCCATCCCGTTTGGGTCCTTTTCACCACCGGGTCACCCATACCACTTCTGGACCCGTGGGTAAATTTCACCCGATGGGTCACCCGCACCCATAAATTGAAACAAATGATAAAATGAATTGAGCAGAAATATCTAGAAGTACTTGCTTCCAAAATCAATTTCACGCTCTTTTAGATCTCAAGCTTTGTATTCACAGTAGGAAGTTAAATCTGAAATTGCATTGATTTAGAAAATAGAACAAATGCCGGTCTATAGAAAATTAATCCACAGTTCACATGACATTATTATCTCATTTTGCCATCAAGAGTAATACTGAATACACTAGCGAACATTGTAAACCAAATAAGCACACAACAACTCCAAGTTTGTGCTATGGTAAGGACAATATCTTCTCTACTTAGTGATGGTGGTCTGAACATAACGAAGACCACATTATTTGCACGAAGTGCATCCAGATTCGAGATCAAGACAGATATACTCGATTGGATGGCCAAGAGCAGGATTTTTATCTGTAATGGAAGTGAGAATAGGTTAGTTTTGCAAAAAAATGCATGATCATTAGTATATTTGCGACCAACAATGTGGCCAAAAGCACGATAATGAGAATGTGTAAATATGGGTAGAGTTTGAATGATTCTTTCCCTACCCCTTCAAGCTGCAATTCGCCCTTCAACCTTGATTGGAGGATGCTCATCAATCAGTTCCATTAGGGATTTCTTGCTTGTGTCCTGCAATAAATTAAAAAGGAAAAAAAGAATATAGAAAAGCGATGATTCAACAAGACTACAAGAGAAAGAACATTTCACCATCTGCAACCAATAAAGCTTCATAGTAGGTAATTGTGCTACTTGAGGTGCGGATATCACATAATGAACAGACTCTAAACTATATCATGGTCTGAAATGGAAAACTACTGTCTACTGCTAACTACCAAGTTTAGTGGTATAAATACATATTCTGGTATCTTCAAGGATATGGAATTTACAAAGCCAAATAATCTGCTTTCAATAATGATTTGTCCTCAATGCAAGCAACATTGGTTTTTACTTTGTTCTATTAATGGCTTCTCATCTGTTCTTCTTTGGCTATGGGCTCTGAGAAAGAATTTCAGAAAAACCTACTAATACCCACTGAGATACGATATTATTTGCAATTGCATAGTCCTGAAACCCTCTTAATAGATGGAAATTCATTCCAAGGAAATACCCTCCATTTTGAAGAACATAAAAGGGCTTGCTGTACTGAATTTTGATGGACAACAAACAGAAAGACAACATCCCTAGGGACCTAGGAAGTATTACCAACTTGCAGGAATTGCATCTTGCGCACAATAATTTATCAGTGCTTGCTTTAGCTAGATTTCTTTACAGAAAGGGAGTATTATTATGCTTACAGGAATTGGCCTTGGAGCTCCACATTTCTTCATGTTGCAAGTGTTTCTAGGGTAGACCCAAAAGGATACAATGATCACCAAAAGGATTCTGAAATGAGAATGAGATTAACATTAACAAATGCAAAGTTTCTGATTGTAAGAACAATATGGTGCATATGAAACTGAAGGTACCAAAGGTATAATGTGAAGTTATCTACTTATCTTGCAAGACCAAAGGATGGATACCAAGTAATCAACATATTGATGAGATTGACTCCCAGGTTTCCCTCCTGGCCTCCTTGCTTTTCATGAGTCATGACAACACAAATAACGACAGATAACGCCAACAACACAATAATGACAAATACCATTTATGAGTACATAGTCCAAACTTCATGAGTAGCCGGTGAGGAAGGAAAGCGGCGAGGGAGATGCGAAGGACGCGATTAGCCCTCGACGGCTCGGCCGGTCGGCCTGCAACGCCCGCTCGATGCTCTTCAGCCGTGAGGCCGCGTGACCCACCTCACCCTCACGGTCACAGCTTCAGATTCCGAAGGAGAAGGAGTGAAGGACCCGAACCTGCGCCTTCGGTTTACGCTTGCTTCGCATGGCGTTTAGGCCCCTTGCCTGCGGTTTGCTAGGGTTAGGGGCGGACGGCACTTTCACAGCGATCGTGTTAGGGACTTAGGTCTTAGGGTTCTTGATTGGGCTGGAGTCTTGGAGTGGAGAGATTTGGAATTTGGACGGTGGCGGAAAAGTGGAATTGTGTTTGGTGGCGCTGTGCATCTCGCGCTGGTCCTCGGCTTGCCGCTCCGCCGCAATGGCTCGGCTTTGGCTTGGGCGCTCCCCACTTACGGGTAAATGGGTAGCGAGTGCGGGTGGAAGTACCCGTGCCGTGCCGTCATACCCGATGGGTGAAGGTTTTCTCCGTTAACGTGCCACAGTATGATTATTGGACAGATTTGCACCTAATGGAGTAAATACCCGCCGGTATCGGGTTTTGGTACCCATTGCCATCCTAACCCGACTTCTTGGTGGAATACAAACCATGTCGCTGAATCTCGTCGTAGATGCACTTTCAGTAGCGATGGGGAAGGACCCGACAACGACATTCTGAGCCATCTCCGGACCATCACTTGGCCTTTTTGATTACTTGCGCCGCGACTTACCACTTGAAGCAGAGTGGGCGGCCACCACGATTGCCATCCAAGAGGGGCAGCTTCTAGCACCTTGGTCCATTCGCGACAGTCTCGTTCTCTATAAAGGCCGCATCTTTATACCGGCTTCATCTCCTTTTGTAACCAAGATTATTGCTGATTGTCATGCGGTGGGACACGAGGGGGTGCAAAAAACGCTTCATCGTGTCCGCACAGATTTTCATATTCTCCGTGTTCGTCATTTCATTAAGGAACATATCAGAGCATGCTCCACGTGTCGGTATAACAATCAAAGCACCTTCACCCGGTGTTTTACTTGACCATTAGAGGTCCCTTAAATGGCGAGAAGTGCAGACGGTCTTCGTTCTTCCCCCGCCGCCCGAGAATGTCAATGCGCAACAATCTTCATTCGCGGCATCCACGAGGCGAGGACGGAGGCAAGGGCCAAATGCGAGCCTCCAGTTTGGTGGGGCGTCTTCTTGCGTCTGAGACGTCTTGAGTCTCGGTTCCCACCACTCGGCGCTTCTTCAAGCCGTCCATTTGTGCCATGAGCAGTGAAAACGGCGCTTGCTGCTTGCGGCCCAGTGCCTCGCGCACTCTGGTGCACGGCGCTGAGCAACAACCCAACGTCCGTGGCACTCTCGGTAGAAGAAGGCAATAGCGAAGCGGCCCGATCGCTGGGTCGCGGATGGCGGTCGGCCTTATGACCATGACCCGGCCGGATGGCCCAGGCCCAGGCGTCTTGGAAATCCGCAGCGATTTCCTGCAATTCAAGCACCTATCAACATAACCAAATCGCAAAGGCGACAAACCCCATCGTTTGGTTAGAAGATTACCGGCTCGCGTGCCGGGCGGGGGGAGCTACTGATGACCTTTTTATCATTTAGTACCTCCCTATCTACCTTGCGGACTCAGCTCGAGCTTGGCTCGAGTACTTGCCCGCAAAATCCATCAGGAACTGGGCCGACCTGAAGAATCTCTTCGTTGGCAATTTCCAGGGCACTTACAAGCGCCCTGGGAACTCCTGGGACCTGAAGAGCTACAAACAGCAGCCGGGGAGACTCACTTGGACTACATCCGGTGTTTCTCCCAGTAATGTAATAAGCTCCCAAACATCAGTGACGCCGATGTCGTCGGGGCGTTCATTTATGGCACCACGTGCCGAGCCCTGGTGCACAAGCTGGGCTGCGTCAAGCCCAAAACCACCAAGGAGCTCCTCGACATCGCCACCAACCACGCCTCTGGCGAAGAGGCTGTGGAGGCCATCTTTGACAAGGGGAAGGCCAAGTGAGAGTCCGGCCCCGAGGTCGGCGCTCCCTCCGACTGCTCTGACAAACGGAAGCGGAAGGGGAAGCAAGGCCACGAAGGCCATATGATCGCGGCCGTAATCGCCATAAGCGGCGGCGGTAGCGGCGACCACTTCAAAAAAGGCGATGGGCGGCGTGTTAGCATCACGGGTACTCCGTCAAGCACAAATCTTAGGGACTGCGAAGTCTGGCGCTTCCTCTCCGGGAGCCCCCGTCACAGCAGGGGCAAGGGAAAAGCGGACCGGCACCGAGCCGGTGAAAAGGAAGCGGACAAAGTTCCACGAACCCGATGGTGCCTCATGATCTTTGGCGGACGGCGTGCTTTCTGGACAAGCGGCAGCTCAAGCTCGCCTTCGCGAAATCCACAGCGGCTCCATGATGCCAAAGTACGCCGGTGGTCGGAGACCCGATCACCTGATCGGGCCGACCACCCGATCCGTCCGCAACGAGAGATATCCTCGTGCGTCCCCCATCGTGGGGCCAGCGCTGTCAAGGTGCTCATGGATGGCGGCGGCGGTCTCAACATCACAGTATGTCGAGGCGTTCGATGCCATGGGATCCTCGCTCGAGTCTCCGGTAGAGCAAAGCGCCTTCCGCAGCGTCGTCGAGCTAACAAGCCTACCCGCTTCAGGCGGTCGACCTACCCGTCACCTTGGAGCAGGACAACTTCCGCAAAACCCTCACCTTTGAGGTTGTGGGGTTTCCTGGCTCCTACCACGCCATCTTGGGGAGGCCATATTACGCCAAGTTCATGGCGGTCCCCAACTACACTACCTCAAAATGAAGATCACGGGACCACGGGGGTAATCACAGTGGCCTCGTCTTCGGCTTCGCCTACTTCTTGTGAGCGATTCTGTTGGCTTATCGGCGATCATCGCGTCCGTAGAGCTCGAGAACCTCCGGAGAAACCTCGAGTCTACCCCGAACTCCGACAAGTCGGGGCGGAATCCTTCAAGTCCATGAGGGACACGAAGGAGGTCGCGATCGATCAGGGATCCGACCAAGACCGTCTTGGATCGAACCACGCTCCCGCCAAATAGGAAAGTCGCTCATCGTCTTCCTCACGCAGTCGAGATGTCTTCGTATGGAAGCCCTCGACATGCCGGGCATCCCAAGGAAGTTAGGAGAACACTCCTTGAATATCAGGCACTGGCTCAAGGCGGTCGCCATGCTTCTTCGCCCGCTTTGTGAGAAAGCGCCAAGATCATAGGGAGGAGATCGCCAAGCTTTTGGCGGCGGGGTTTAATGAAAGAGGTCGCCACCGAGGTGGCTAGCCAACCTGTCCTTGTAAAAAGAAATCTAGACAATGGAGAATGTGTGTTGACTACACAAGCTGAACAAGGTGTGTCCCAAGGACCCGTTCCCATTGCCCGCATCGACCAAGTCGTCGACTCCTGCGGTGTGAATCCACTGTCGCTTCGGATGCCTACTCGGGCTACCACGGATAGCGATGAAAAGAGTCCGACCAGCTCGCGACCTCTTTCATCACTCTGTTCGGCTTATTTTGTTACGTAATGATGCCATTTGGTCTAAAGAATCACGGGTGCCACATACGGCGATGTATGCAAGCGTGCCTGCGACCAAATAAGGCCCGTAATTTATCGGCGTCGTCGGCGACATCATCGTCAAGACTAAAGAAGCGACCTCATCGCCGACTTAGAGGAGACTTTTGCGAGCTTAGATGGTTTCGCATAAAGCTCAACCCAGAAATCGTTTCGGGGTCCCCGAAAGCTACTCGGCTTCATCATCTCGAGCGTGGCATCGAAGCCAGCAGGAGAAGATCTCTGCGATCATGAAGATGGGCGGTGGACAACCTAAAAGGGTCCGAAGCTAGCCGGATGCCTTGCGGCCTTGGCGTTTCGTGTCTGCGCCTCGGTGAGCAGCGGAATGCCGCTCTAAATTGCTCAAAAATCCAATCATTTTAATTTGAGCGAGGAGGCCTGAGAAGCCCTAAGCCGGTGAAGGCATTCTGACCTCACCCAGTCTTTGGTCGCCCGGCACCGAGAGGCCGCTCCTCCTCTACATTGCCGACGACCCGGATCGTCAATGCGGCGCTTGTTGTGGAAGCGAGCGAAGAAGGCCATGTGCTCAAGGTACAGCGGCGGTGTACTTCATTAGTGAAGTACTCTCGAGTCAAGGCTCGGTACACTGTGAAATCTTGAGTTGCTCTATCGGTGCTCATCACGAAGAGGTGGTCCACTACTTTGACCGACATCCGAGTCTCCATAGTGACCTCCTCGCCACTCGTGAAATCGTCCCTAGCCATGCGGCCGGAAGAATAGCCAAGTGGTAGCTTGAGCTCAACAAGCCACGACATATCATCGTCCCCGGACGGCGATCAAAATCGCGAGTCTTGGCGAAACGTCGTCCAGAGTGGACGAAGCCCGAGCACCACCGGCGAAGATCTCAATCTTGGGCGATGTGCTTGATGGGTCCTACACCAAGCGGAGGCGAGTCTTTGGAGTCGTCATCGTTTCCCGCTCGGGAATAAGTTCCAATCGCCATCAGACTACTCTTGAGCGCAACCAACAACGTCCGCAGTCTGAAAGCCCTCATCAATGGTCTCCGGATCGCTGCCGAGCCTTGGCGGCGCTGACTCTCTCGTGCGGTGACTCCAAGCTCGTTGTCGACCAAGTCATGAAGGCCTCGGAGCCTCGTGACGCCCACATGGCAGCATACTGCCGAGAGGTGCTCAAGCTCGAGGAAAGATTCAAGGGTTTTGAGCTTCACCACACTCAGATGCTTCAGCGGTGAGGCCGACTACCTAGCCAACCTCGCCTCCGTGCCGGAGGCGGTCCCGTCAAGGGATCTTAAGTCTCGACCTCTACAAACCTTCCGTCTGTTGGACTTCATGACTTCGGCCCTGGCCAGAGCTCTCCGGATCTGCGCTCCGGCCGTCGACCGGTCGGACAGCCAGAGCCGTCCAGTCAGACCTCAGCCTTGTTGATTCTGGAAACTCCGGCTGGAGAAGCCCTTCATCGACCGATTGATTGACGGATCGCTCCTGTCGACCCAGCAAGGCGGCGCCTCGCTCGTGAGGCGAAATCCTTCGTCTGATGGGAAGACCTCTACAAGAGAGCCCTCGAAGTCCTCGGTGCATCTGGCCAACCAAGGGGGCATTTCTTTGCTCGATATCCATGGCGATGTCTGCGGCCACCACACCGCCCGGTCCCTCATAAGAAAACCTTAGCCAAAGGTTTCTCTTGGCCCCTCTGCCGTGGCCGGCTGAACAAATCATTACGCACTTGCTAAGGGTGCCAATTCTTTGCCGTGAGCGCATCTTCGTAGCGGGCCTTCGGAGCGATCCCCATCCGTGGCGTTCGCGGCACAGGGGACTCGATCTGGTCGGGCCCTTCAAAAAAGCGCCGGGGCTACCCACGCTCGTCGCGGTGGATAAGTTCACCAAGTGGATAGAAGCAAAGCGATCGCCACCATCACCTCGGTGCTGACGGCCTTCTTCCGCGACATCGTTTATCGGTTGAGTCGAACTCTATCATCACCGATAGCTGAGCGGTTCACGGGAAGGAGTTCCTCGAGTTCTGCGGCGACTTCAACATCGCATGTTGGCGTAGTAGCCCATTCGCGGACCAATAACCAAGATTGAGCGGGCAAATGGCATGATCCTCCAAGGGCTCAAGCGCGAATCTTATTGCGTGAAGAAATTCGCGGAGGGCGATGGGCGTAGAGCTTCCCTCCGTTCTTTGGAGCTTGCCGACCATCTTGACCCGTCGGCCGGGGTTCACACCATTCTTCATGGTGTTGGTCTTTGAAAACATCTTCTTAAGCCAGGCCTGAAATCTGGCGCCCCAAGATTACAAGCCCGGCGAGGCAGGGGGCTCGAATCACAACAAGAGCGCCATCGACTAGCTCGATGAGGGCTGCGATGTGGCCGTCCTACAATCGGCCAAATGCCCGCAAATCTGCGGCGTTACCCGCGGTCGGCGAGATCCAGCGGAAGGTCCTTCAGCGTTGGCGACACAGTCTGCGCGGAGTTCGATCCAACAAAAACGAGCCAAGCTTTCCCCTTAAGTAGGAAGGTCCCTTCACCGTCGTGGAGATCCTCGACCCGGCACCTTGACTCAAAGATCTGGAAGTGGCAACCTTGTACCCAACGCATGGAATATTGAAAAGCTAAGGCGATTCTACCCCTAAGACTTTTTCTCTATTCTCGCGTTCTTACTAGTCCCTCGAGTTCGGCGGCAGCGTCTTGGCCAAACCCGGTCCCGTCGCCACTGGGGCTACAACTATATGCTTTCCCGGTGGCTCCCGGCCTCTCCAGGGCGTCCCAGCGGTAACCCTCGACCCAGCGCTTCAGCCTCTCGCCCAGCTACGGTTGCTAAGTAGTGCTGCGGGAGAAGGAAGTGCTCATGCGGGGCGGTCCATAGTCGATCGGGAATGCGCTTCTAGGATGCTAAGTCTTTGCTATCTTTGCGTTTTCCTCAAAGTGCTAGCGCTCCGACCTCACTTCGCTTGACGATGGTTCCTAAGGGCTACTGATGGTTCGAGAATACTCCCCACAAAGAGAAAATGCAAATGATGAGAATCAGAAACTTGCGGTCGGTCCGCCGAACCGGCCAAGATATCAAACAAAGTTTTCATAATATACGAACATTACATCACACAGAAGCAAATGTTAGACGCGGGCGCCTAGAAGGCTCGTAACCCCAGGCATCGTCGTCGGAGTTATAGTTGCCCTCGTCGTCGCATACAGGAGAAGCGTGAAGGCAGCTCCGCCACGCAATCTCGCCATGCCGCCCGTGCTCTCACCGTGTAATGAGAGGCTGGTGTACCGATCTGGCGACGGCTACCATCGGCTCGAAGGAGGCGTCATGGCTAGCGCAGCAGGACAGCACGTACTCCGCTGCCAGGATGGTGACCTCCCGCCCCTCGCGAGTGGAGCGCTCCTCAAGCGCCGAGGTAAGGTCGGCCAAGCGTCGGCCACAGGTGGCCGTGGCGTCTTCTTGACATAATCACGCTCAACGGCCCGTCTAGCCGCAGCCCCAGCGGCTCCAAGCTCCTGCCCATGCTCTCGTAGGCTGGGACAAGCATGGACAGGAGATTCTTGCACTTGGACCAGCGCTTCTCGTGTAGCTTGCCGAGCTCCTCCTCAACAGCCTCAGCCTGAGCTCGCAGCGACGACGCCTCCTCACGCGTCTTAGCAAGCTCTTCCTCGGCGACCTCGGCCCGAGCCCGCTGCGCCAGCGCCACCTCGCGTCTTGAGCTCCTCCTCGTGGCCCGGACCCGAGCCTCGTGGTCGCGCCTCCACTTCTGGCGGTGGCATTGCGGCTTGGGCGTTAAAGGAAGCTTACGTAGCGTCGTATGACGCCATATATCTGCTGCCGGGCTCCGTCGCGGAGGATCACTGAGGCGGCAGGCGTCAGCGGCTCGTGACATCCACCTCCCAGCCGGCGGCCGTGAAGCCCGTCAGCCCAGTAGCTGGCAAAACCAAAAGTATTGGGAGAGAAAAGCTGACTCAACGTCAGCAAGAAGAAATCAAGCCCATCCTAAAGCTAAGCAAAGAAAACTCACTCTAGAAGAGGGTTCCAGATGCGAAAGGTGGAGGAAGGCAGGGTGATCGCGCCCCTCGCCGTGGCTGCGGAAGATCCGGCGTCGGTCACGGGGCCTCTGAGGCCGAACCCAGGTCTCCAGCCGCTACCGTTTAGGTCTCGGTCGTCACCTCCGCTCGCCATCCGTTGTCAGAGGCGTAGAACCTCTCCCTCTTGTGTTGCGAGCGGGGTGGCCGAGAAGCGAGCGCGAATGGTGGCGTGGCGCTCCACCGCCCCATCGCGTGTTATAGAGGCAGGCGGAGGGCGGTCAAGCGGCGGCAGCGTCGGGCCGTGCGCCTGCAGCGCGTGCTCCACACCTGCGGGGCGGGATGTGCCTCTGCCCTCCTCCCTCGCATTAAAAGCAGCCAGGGGCGGCGGGGTGGAAGAACACCGCTTCAGACGGTAGCGTGCGACCCCTCGATTCGGCTCTGGTGGACGGAGCCGCACCGCCATAGCGAAGAAAGGCACAGGCCAGACCCGGACCCGGGCCCAGGTGGCGAAAGGCCCGTGCTTCGCCGTCCGGTGGAGGGTGGCGATGGGCCCAATATACGTCGTCTCCAACACGAGGAATAAAAAGCTAAAGCGACTCTATCCTGAAGTTTTTTCTTATTCGCACCCATTTACTATTCCTCACGAGTTCAAGTCTTTGCGTGGCAATCGACAGATCCCCTCACCACTCGGAGGCTACAAGTTCCTACACTTACGGGTTGGTGACGAGCTAGCCCTTTCGGTTCCCCTAAGCGGTAACACTCTCGACCCAAGTGCTCGGCCTCGCCCCGGCTACTGATTTGTGAAATGGCGCTTCACGGAAGAAAAATGCCGTGCGGCGCGATCCATAGTTGATGAGAACACTCCTTTTCCGTGTCGAGTACAAGTGAGCGTTCGTCTACACTCACGCAGAATTGATGACTTGGCCGTAGCCCTCGGTTCCCCCTAGCGATAACCCTCTCGACCCAAGTACTAGGCCTCGCCCGTGACCTACGGTTTAGCAATAGCGCCAGCGGAAGAAGGAAGTGCCCATACGGTGCGATCCATGGTTGGTCGGGAACACCCCTTTTCTGTGTTGAGTGCAAATGAGTGATTCGTCCCTAAGTTCCCGCTATCTTCGCGCTTCCTTCAAAAGTGGTAACACCCCGACCTACGCTTAAACAACCCCCGCGGTTCCTAAGGCTATGGTCGTCAGGTGTTCATCACAGCAAGAAAGTGCAAAAGACAAGAGCCGAACTTATGGTCGGCCGACTGGCCAAAACATCAAAATAAACTTTAGTTCATTACATACTAAAGTTCTTACATTGCTGAAAGCAAAACATCTAACTTTTTTCCTACTCGGTGGAGGGCGTCTGCTGGCGATATCACGGCGGCTATCACTCGGGCGCATGGCTCGACTTGGAACTTCGAATCGGTCGATTTCCTTCTCGATACGGTTCAGCTGATCCCTCTTGTGGGTATCGAGGTCGATACTATCGCGATGGGAGATAGCACGAGCGAGGCGAAAGTGGCCCAGAACGCGGCGCCGCCGCTCCGCGAACTCTCGGCGTGCTCGGGCACCTGAGCGGTCGGCTGCAGCGAACTTCGTGCCGGCGGTCGCATCACGAGCACGGTTGTAGACGTCCCGCCCGACATCCTGAAGGGTCACTAGCTCGGCGGCGGTCGGACCGATCGCCTCCGCCCGGCCGTTCGCCGTCAAAGCATCCATCCAGCTGTGAGCCATACATCAGCTCCTCCGCCTTGATTCTGCGCCTCCACGGCGTCGTGAGATTCTTACGTAAGTCTGCGGTCGAAGCAATATCAAAAAAGCATGCCAGTGTGCGCGATCGTGGCGAACCGGGGATTGGGTTGCTTACCGGCCCGCGGAGGCCGTCAGTCACGGAATCCTCCTCGGCCTTAGCCCCGAACCTCTAATCGCGCCGACATCTCTCATGAGTCCAACTCTTCCGAGCTTGGTCGCTCACTTTGTGGGCGAAGTCGCCTCCCATGCTATGATTTCTCCGGCGATAAGCGGCATCCTTAGCGGCTATTGGCCTCACTTGAGGCGAGACTCAACTCGAACATCCTCGTCTTGAGGACTTGGTTGCTCAAACCTCCTTGAGCGGCGCCTCGGCGAAGCAAGCCCGGCTCCGTGAGCTCTCTTCCGCCTCTGTCGCTCATGCGCTTGAGCCTCCAGAGCGCCGTGCAACTTGGGCATGGTGGTCGCACTCCTTCTCGTGGACATCCTCCGGCCATATAGATCTTGGGAGGAACCGGGACTTACCCTCCGATCGATCCCAGTCTTTGCTTGGCTCACGGACATCTGTTAGCTGCGGCATACACATCAAAAATTGCAAAGATGGGGTTTTTAGCTAGAAACTTACCTCTGGACCAGGCGAATTCCCACAGGTGATGGCATCAATGCCTTAGGAGGAGGACTCAAGGATAAGGTCAGACCCTTCGGATCTGGGTCCATCTCGGCCTCGACTCGCCATGGCGCCCTCCTGAGACTCCATCCACCGCTCTCAGCCCGTCGTCCAACACGAACAACGGCTTGAGATGGGTGGGTGCGGCGAAGACGATTGTGGGTAGGGGAGGCCAGGGGACTTCCTGAGGCGCCGTCCGTGACTCTTCTTCTGCGACGGATCGTCTGCCGCCTCCCTGCTTGGTGGCGGCAATCGCCTCAGAGCAATCGAGTCACCCCGTGGAGTGGGCCTAAGCGGCGGCAGTGAGACCACGAGTGCAGGGATCGCCAGGTGCGTCCAACAACGAACAACGACTGCCGGACGGGTCGTGCCCCAGACCCAGTGTGGGCGAGGGGCCAGGGGACTTCTTTGAGGCCATCTTGGTGGCTTTATGCTTATGGCCGGATTGTCGCAGCCTCCCTCTTGGTGGCGGCAGTCGCCTCAGAGCAATCAGGTTGCCCCCAAGCGGGCCCTGGCGGTGGCAATGAGACCACCCAGGCGCCCGGGATCGCGAGCCGGCGGCCCTCACAGTGGCGGCGGTGGCGAGGCGCCTCCTCACCTTCCTCGGCTTCTCGGGGAGCCTTGCAGCCCAGGACAGGGAGCTTCGTCGCGCTCCGACTCTGTCGGCAGCCCCCCGACCCTCATCGGCTCTGTCGACCCTTTCTTCTCCAAGCCTTGCGCACGGCTGGACTGGGCGGAGCACTCAGGCCACGACATCTCTAGGGGTGAAAGCTTGCGAAAAGGAGGGAGAGGAAAGGTGAAGAACTCTCTGTCTCCTTTGCTCTCTTTTCTCAGGCAGGAAGACAAGGAGGCGAGAAAGCAAGCGCAGAACTTCGCTGAGCACCCCCCGCGCCAAATTTATAGGCGTAGAGCGAACCACCGAAAGCGAGCCTTGGCCAGTGGACACCGATCAAAGGGACACGTCTCGGTTAAAACATCGAGCGTCCGTCGGCGTCACCTGGCAGACGTGGTAAGACGCATCGGTTCCCAATCATTTCGTTTCACATTTAATTGCCTCCATGCGCATTAATTACGGCCGAGGCGCTGGACTACCGTTTGGGCGACACCCCGACCTCTCGGTCTCGCCTTGGGTAGATCGATCGCCCCATAACGGTATAAAAAGCCCACCGAGGCGGCTGCTGACCTCGAGGTAGCAAAAGTCTTCTGCGAGTTCAAAGGCCTAAGTCCACCAAGTGGATCCAAGCGCATGACATAAACGAGCAAGGCGAGGACAAAGGCGAGCTCGATGTGGGCCTCGAGTTGGGTTGGTGGCGACCCAATCGCCTTAACTCGTGTCGAGATCATACTTCACACTCTGGGAACCCATCCATGGGTGGCGGCCAATTCGCGCTCCGGTGGTGGACGGCCGAGGTCCGTCTGAGATCGAGTAAAAAGGTTTCTTATGGAGTACGCCCCAGTTAGTCGGACACCGGCGTGAGGATCGTCACTTCGGAAGAGTACCCCTTGGGAGGATCTCCGGGGCCCACTCCGAATAACCCGTTAGTAGCTCCCGCGAGCCGCGGTGTTCAAACCAGCGATGGTAAGCTGGCGTTACGCTCAACCTCCGGGTCCCTGCGGGGCCAGGCGTACCGCGTGGGGACGAGCAGCCAGCCCACTCCTCCTAGAGATAGCCTCACGGATGAGGACTTGGGGCGGGCGCCCTACGCCTAGCTCGGTGTAAAACCGGCCTTACAAACCCGTCCGACTCTGACGTAAAAGCGAGCATTCGGACCCCAGAACCTCGGCAGGGCATCTAGTCATCCCGCGCCGACCTGAAACAGCGTCCGGCTCGGCGTAAAATGAGCGTCGGACCCCGAACCTCGGCGAGGCATACGGTCATCGCGTCGACCTAGGCAATGTCCAGCTACGATGTAAAAGCGAGCACCGGACCCCGAGAACCTCGGCGAGGCATCGGTCATCGGCGTCGACCTAGGCAATGTCCGACTCACGATGTAAAATGAGCACTCGGACCCCGAGAACCTCGGCGGGCATCGGTCATCCGCCGCAAACCTGAAGCAGCGTCGGCTCGATGTAAAACAAGCACTCGGACCCCGAACCTCGAGGCATGCGGTCATCGGCGGCGCGACCTGAAACGCGTCGGCTACGGACGTAAAGCGAGCACTCGAACCCTAGAACCTCACGGGCATCGGTCATCGCTGGCAGAGCCTAGAGCAGCATCCAGCTCTGACGTAAAGCGAGCATTGAGCCTTGGGAACCTAGTCTAAGGCATCAGGGCATCATGGCAAACCAAAGGCGACATCGAGCAGTCCCATGGAGCCAAATCGGTCGGGTTTAGCATAAGTGAGTGCGTGGCAGCAAAACGATCTGAAACCGAGCTCACTCGCTTCACTTTCGGTCGAGACCAAAGTAACCCCAGACGGCTCTCAGAGCACTGCTCGGGGCTACCCGGATGCTTTCAGCGCTTACCCGGTTGAAACTCGATCGACCAGGTCGATCGGACTTCGGCCGATCAAGGCAGCCAACCGAGAAAACCCATTGCCCACGTTCATAGCAGCAGTGGCTAAGATCGAAAAGATCGCGGAGCAAGGTTCTCCAGCGAACAAAAAGATAGTAACAATTATATGGTGCGCGAGTTACATATAATTGCTGCTCGCATCATAACAACCTAACTTGGAGACATCAAGATGGCGTCTAAGTGCCTTGCATGGCCTTCTTCCATCGATAAGGGCATCCCTACGCCTTGATAAGCCGGGATGACATCGATCGGTAGCGTCAACGGCGGCGTCGTCGCGGCGGCGTCGATTAAACCCATTAGGCCCGCAGCAGGCTCGAAGTCCGCCCAAAGCTCGTAAGAAAGACCTCCTCGTCCGTGGAGTGTCGTGGTCCTTCATCTCCAAAGCTGAATCTGGCGGAGTCTCGTCGATGAAAGAAAAGGCGAAAGAAGCCATTAAAGATTTAAAGGAAGCTAAATGCTTTCACAGGCGATTGGGAAATTTGTGCGGCGAGCAATTTACCCCAAACAACGATCCTGCAGCCTTGGCGTAGCGCCTCACGTGCTTGACTCTCGGTCCGATGCACCTGCTTGAGTCAGGATTAAGTCACACGGAACCAACAATCGAGTTCGCATCACCACCACCAGGAGCGGAGGAGGGTCTTGATGCTGAGCACGATGATGCACCACTCCGGTTCCACACCATCGACAATATCTTTGGGCAACAACACCCGAGCTTGGCACTTTCCGGGATGCAGGCGCGCATTGCTCGCCTTAAATGTCGGGCAATGGCTTCATTCGATGAAACGCGAGCACATGAATCTTGTGAGCAGCGATGCTCGGCGAGATGGCGTCAGGTGAGTCAATAGCGTGGGAGCTCGTCGACCCTCCGTCATGGCGACATCAATTGGGCTCAAATGGGTCTTGAAGACCAAGAAAGGCCGTAGGAAATATCACTAACTACATCTAAGCGGCTCGTGGCGAAAAGGGTATGTGCGGCGTCAAGGGATCGAACTTCTGACGAAGTGTTCACACGGTGGTGTGTCTTGAGTCGATCCGGCTCTTCTTTTTCGCGGCAAGTGAAGGATGGCTGGTCCCACCATATGGGCGTTAAGTCGCCCTTTCTCAGCGGAGAGTTCACGGGAGAAGTCGTCGTCAACTCAACCGAGGAGTTCGTGGTTACGGCAAGGGCAGAAGGTATTGCGGCTTGGTCAAAGGCGGCTCTATGGTCTTCGTCAAGCTCGCGTGCGTGATGCGCCAAGTTGGACACCTCCTTATGTCACTTGGTTCCGGCGGCGTCTCAAAACCTGGATGTATGTGCGCCCTTGGCGGGTGAAAGGCGCACTGAATTAGTTGTCGGTGTGTGCGTCGGCGACCTGCGTCATCATGCAGCGGTAACTCCATCGAGCTCAAGCAGTTCAAGGAAGAGATGAAAGGGATGTTCCAGATGAGTGATCTGCAGGCCTCTTAAATACTACCTAGGCCTGGAGGTAGTCGGTCCGATGGCAGCATCAACATCGGCCAAAGCGTCTGCGATGAAGATTTTGAGCTAATGGGGCGGCAAGAAACAACGCATGACAATACTCCATGGATAAGCGGCGTTTGAAACCGGTAAGATGAAACCTTTGCCCTGTTGTTGATGCTCTTGAGTATAGGCGGATTGTGGGAGCTTTAAGCTATTGGTGAACACAAAGGCCGGACTTAGCGTTACTCGATTAGACTCACGAAGCGTGATTCATGGAGAAGCCCACCGCAAGGCACTGGCGGCAAGTGGTAGCGATGTGGCTTTATGATATCGCGGTACAATAAACTTCGACTATTACTACTGAGGAGAAAAGTCTGCTAGATCTCGCCAGAGTCAGTGTGATGATCTTCAGGGATGTTGACACATAAGAGCACCGATTGTCCTGTTCTTCCTCGGAAATAATCTCGTCTGGAACAACAACGACTTCTGCCGGGGGTTTAGGTGTACGCCTTCTTGCTGAGAACTCCAAGGAAAGGAGACCCGGCATTGTCGCTTTGAAGATTGACAACGATCCGCGATCGGTGAGTAAAAACCACATCTTTCATGATCGTAGTAAACATATAGACACAAGATATCACTACATCGAAGAGAATGCATTGAGGAGAAACGGGGTGAAGGTCGAGCCGGTCGACACCAAGGAACAGCTGGCGGACATCTTGACAAAGGCACTTGTGCGTGACCGGTTCATCCAGCTACGCTCAAGACTCGGCCTCGTCGACGTTAAACAGATGTGCAAGGCTTAGGGGGAGAAAGGTGATCCGATCATGGCTTAGGGGGAGAAATGTTGATCATAATCCTTGATCAGATCATCCAAAATGGCATCCGTATAGGTTACCTAGTTTAGCTCCTGAATTGGTGGGAAAATTACTTACCAAGTTTTTGCTTTCCTTAGTAAGTCTGTATCTTTTCTTACCAAGTTTTGTAGCTTGCTTTTCCTTATTAAGTCTGTATCTTTTCTTACTTAAGATGAATAATGCAAGGAGAAAAGCTGTACTGAAGACAGCACCAAATAGCCTGTGTCAACTTCTGGTTCCAGTGTGTGTGTGTTCTTGTGTTGGTATAGTTTTTCTTCAGCGCCGGTGATCGCTGGGAGAACTAACAGTTATCCACCGTGCAGACATGGGAGACTGAGTTCCAAGGAAAACTCTTAATGCGATTCTTGTGCAATAACATTCTGACTGAGAAGCTATGACTCGTACATTTTCTTATTATGAGTTGCTATCTTAGTTTGTACATTTCAATTCTAATGTTGTTCTGGGTGCAGTTATTTTTGCTTCAACCATGTTTGCCTCATCCAAAGAAACAGCCAGTTATTCAGATGCAACACAATCAACGGAATGCATGTGGTATGATTCTCTGTCATCAGTCCAAATCCATTTTGTCGTGCATCAAGAGCGTTGTCATGGATCTCCCCTAGGACATAGTTTTTTTGACGAGAAGCCTACGGCATGGTTAGATGACTAAGAATTTAATATTGCATTAACAAGACAGCAAGGTGAAAATGCTACTTTGCTTGACATATTCTTCATGGATTCATCCTAACAATTTCTTAACTGCTAAAAATATGGGTAGAACTTAACAAAAGATGATTGACACTCATGTTACCTTTTGATATAGGACCTTTAGATATAGGACAAAAGTGCACCTAACCTATCACACAATTGAAAAATGTGCTTGTAGTAGCCTAATTTGTTGCTATCTAAGATGCTTTGCTTGCCGACACTCCGGTAGTCCAGTCCATGCTCCTTGCTTAACAGCTTATGTACTTGTGGCACAGACTAGTCTGACTGGTTGTTTAGTATTTACAGCTGGAGAAGATTGGGGAGGTCGGCGAAGTCCGGCGGGAGCTTGCCGGTGAGGTTCTGCCTTCCCAGGAATCTGCAAAGATGATCACGACAGCCCAAAAGGTAGCCCATGTTAGAGTACAAAATGTGGCAAAATGATCTGCTCAGCTCAGCTCTAGTTGCCTCAGAAAGAAAGTGTCGCAACGTAGATGTCTGAATATTGTACAAGATGACGAGTAGTGCCAAGAAGTCATGCATACATGTCAGTGACATGGAACATGGTATGGCTTGTGATGACCCTTGGGCACCAGACCAGGGATCAACCGAAACAGAACGGATCAGAGAAAGAAATAAGGATTGGGGAGAAGAAGATATGGAGAGAGAGAAGGGAGAACATGCAAAGGGAGGAGGATTCAATCCATTTTTCTATTCAACTTGTCTCTTTGCCGCTTACAGGAATTTATACTCCGTAACCGCTTCTTACTGACAGTAACTCTCTTTACAATTTACCGCTACAGTAAATATCGAAAACACTGTTCACCATCGTTAGCAATCACACACCGTCCGATATCATTCCCCTTTCCAGCGTGTCTTTAACTTTTCCGCCTGCAACCGCCTTGGTGCCAACTTCCTTCCCCTTCCGAGCCATTATCCTGACATCACCCCCTGCAGGATAATCTGCTTGACCCCAAGCACAAGCAGCGGAAAACTTTTCTTGACAACATTCAAATCTTCCCATCGCCATTTCGGTGGGAATGCCGGTCCCATTTGATTAAGGCCTGCGGAATTGTTGAGTTACCTTTCTTGACCAAACGTCGATCAAAATGCATTCCGGCTCAACAGACTCTAGGTCCAGATCAACAACTTCAAGAGGTAGCAGCAAAACGTCTGACAAACCGAGCTCACTCGCTTCTTTCGGTCGGACCAAAAGTAACCCCAGAGCCAGCTCTCGACCTGCTCGGGGCTACACCCACCGGTCTTTCGCCTTACCGGTTAAACGCATCGTCGACAGTCGATCGGGACTCGACCGATCAAGCAACCACCCGAGAAAACCCATTGCCCACGTTCATGGCAGCGTGGCTAAGACGAAAAAGATCGCGGGGCAAAGGTTCTCCACGAAGACAAAAGATAGTAACAATTATAGTGCGCGAGTTACATATAATTCTTTGCTCACTATCATAACAACCTAACTTGGAACATCAAGATGGCGTCTAAGTGCTTGCAGCCCTTCTTCGATAAGGCATCCCTCGCCTTGATAAGCCGGGATGACATCGATCGTAGCGTCAACGGCGTGACGTCGCGGCGGCGTCGATTAAACCCATTGACCCGCAGCTGACTGAAGTCCGCCCAAAGCTCGCTAAAGACCTCCTCGTCCGTGGTGTCGGGGTCCTTCATCTCAAAAGCTGAATCTGGCGAGTCTCGTCGATAGAAGAAGGCGAAAAGCCATTAAAATTTAAAGAAGCTAAATGCTACGGGGCGGTGGGAAATTTGTGCGGCGAGCAATTACCCCAAACAACGATCCGGCAGCGTGCCGTGGCGCCTCTGTGCCCGACTCTCCGTCCGGTGCACCTGCTTGAGTCAGGTTCGTCACAGAACCAACAATCGAGTTCGCATCACCACCACGGGAGGCGGAGGTCTTGATCTTTGAGCTGCGATGATGCACCACTCGGTTCCACACCGCCGACAATATCTTTGGGCAACAACACCCGAGCGGCACTTTCCGGGATGCAGACGGGCTGCTCGCTTGTAATGTCGGCGGCGGCTTCATTCGATGAGCAGGCACATGAATCTTTGTGACAGCGATGCTCGGCAGATAGCGTCAATGAGTCAATAGCGCGTGGGAGCTCGTCGACCCTCCGTGTGGCGGCATCAATTGAGCTCAAATGGGTCTTCAAGACCAAGAAAGGCCGTAGGAAATATCACTTAATACAAAGCGGCTCGTGGCGAAAGGGTATGTCGCGGCGTCAAGGGATCGACTTCTGACGAAGTGTTCACACAGGTGGTGTGTCTTGAGTCGGTCGGCTCTTCTTGGCTTTTCGCGGCAAGTGAAGGATGGCTGGTCCACCATATGGGCGTTAAGTCGGCCTTTCTCAGCGGAGGATTACGGGGAGGAAGTCCGTCACTCAACCAAGGGAGTTCGTTAATTACGGCAAGAGGCGAGAAGGTATTGCGCTTAGTCAAGGCGCTCTATGGTCTTCGTCAAGCTCGCGTGCGTGATCGCCAAGTTGGACACCTCCTTGTGTCACTTGGGTTCGGCGGCGTCTCAAACCTGGCAAGTGTCTTGCCCATGAGTGGGCGCGCCTGAAAACCAGTTGTCGGTGTGTCGTCGGCGACCTGCGTCATCACTTGGCGGTAACTCCGCCGAGCTCAAGCGGTTCAAGGAAGAGATGAAAGGATGTTCCGGATGGTGATGCAGGGCCTCTTGCAATACTACCTAGGCACGGAGGTAGTCGGTCCGATAACGGCATCAACATCGGCCAAAAAGCGCGTCTGCGATAGAAGATTTTGGTAATTTGGGGCAAGCAACGCCGACAATACTCCCCGGAAACGCGTTTGAAACCGATGAATGAAACCTTTGCCCTGTTGTTGATGCTCTTGGTATAGGCGGATTGTAGAGACTTTGCTATTTAATTGAACACAAAGGCAGGACTTGGCGTACTCGGTGGACTCGTGGGCGGATTCATGGAAAGCCCACCGAGCACACTGCGGCCGTGGTAGCGTCTTGTGATGTCGCGGTACAATAAACTTCGACTATTACTAGGAGGAAGAAAGTCTTCTTGCGATCTCGCCGGTCTGATGTGATGATCTTCAGGATGTTGACACATTAAAAGCACCACGGGTGTCTGTTCTTCTCGGAAATAATCTCGTCTGGAACAACATGACTTCTGCCGGGGTTTTGGTATGCGCCTTCTTGCGAGAACTCAAGGAAAGGAGACCCGGCATTGTCGCTTTGAAGATTGACAACGGTCGCGATCGGTGAGTAAAAACCACATCTTTCATGATCGTAGTAAACATATAGACACAAGATATCACTACATCAGAGAATGCATTGAGGAGAACAGGGTGAAGGTCGAGCCAGTCGACACCAAGGAACAGCTGGCGGACATCTTGACAAAGGCACTTGTGCGTGACCGGTTCATCCACTACGCTCAAGACTCGGCCTCGTCGACGTTAAACAGATGTGCAAGGCTTAGGGGGAGAAAGGTGATCCGATCATGGCAGGGAGAAATGTTGATCATAATCCTTGATCAGATCATCCAAAATGGCATCCGTATAGGTTACCTAGTTTAGCTCCTGAATTGGTGGGAAAATTACTTACCAAGTTTTGCTTTCTTAGTAAGTCTGTCTTTTCTTACCAAGTTTTGTAGCTTGCTTTCCTTATTAAGTCTGTATCTTTTCTTACTTAAGATGAATAATGCAAGGAGAAAAGCTGTACTGAAGACAGCACCAAATAGCCTGTGTCAACTTCTGGTTCCAGTGTGTGTGTGTTCTTGTGTTGGTATAGTTTTTCTTCAGCGCCGGTGATCGCTGGGAGACTAACAGTTATCCACCGTGCAGACATGGGAGACTGAGTTTCAAGAAAACTCTTAATGCGATTCTTGTGCAATAACATTCTGACTGAGAAGCTATGACTCGTACATTTTCTTATTATGAGTTGCTATCTTAGTTTGTACATTTTCAATTCTAATGTTGTTCTGGGTGCAGTTATTTTTGCTTCAACCATGTTTGCCTCATCAAAAGAAACAGCCAGTTATTCAGATGCAACACAATCAACGGAATGCATGTGGTATGATTCTCTGTCATCAGTCCAAATCCATTTTGTCGTGCATCAAGAGCGTTGTCATGGATCTCCCCTAGGACATAGTTTTTTGACGAAAGCCTACGGCATGGTTTAGATGACTAAATTTAATATTGCATTAACAACAAAGCAGCAAGGTGAAAATGCTACTTTATTGACATATTCTTCATGGATTCATCCTAACAATTTCTTAACTGCTAAAAATATGGGTAGAACTTAACAAAAGATGATTGACACTCATGTTACAGCACGATATAGGACCTTTAGATATAGGACAAAGTGCACCTAACCTATCACACAATTGAAAATGTGTGCATGTAGTAGCCTAATTTGTTTGCTATCTAAGATGCTTTGCTTGCCGACACTCCAGTAGTCCAGTCCATGCTCCTTGCTTAACAGCTTATGCTTGTGGCACAGACTAGTCTGACTGGTTTGTTTAGTATTTACAGCTGGAGAAGATTGGGGAGGTCGGCGAAGTCCGGCAGGAGCTTGCCGGTGAGGTTCTGCCTTCCCAGGAATCTGCAAAGATGATCACGACAGCCCAAAAGGTAGCCCATGTTAGAGTACAAAATGTGGCAAAATGATCTGCTCAGCTCAGCTCTAGTTGCCTCAGAAAGAAAGTGTCGCAACGTAGATGTCTGAATATTGTACAAGATGACAGTAGTGCCAAGAAGTCATGCATACATGTCAGTGACATGGAACATGGTATGGCTTGTGATGACCCTTGGGCACCAGACCAGGATCAACCGAAACAGAACGGATCAGAGAAAGAAATAAGTTGGGGAGAAGAAGATATGGAGAGAGAGAAGGAGAACATGCAAGGAGGAGGATTCAATCCATTTTCTATTCAACTTGTCTCTTTGCCGCTTACAGGAATTTATACTCCGTAACCACTTCTTACTGACAGTAACTCTCTTACAATTTACCGCTACAGTAAATATCGAAAACACTGTTCACCATCGTTAGCAATCACACGTCCGATATCATTCCCTTTCCAGCGTGTCTTCTTTCCGCCTGCAACCGCCTTGGTGCCAACTTCCTTCCCCTTCCGAGCATTATCCTGCATCACCCCTGCAGGATAATCTGCGACCCCAAGCACAAACAGCGGAAAACTTTTCTTGACAACATTCAAATCTTCCCATCGCGCCATTTCGGTGGGAATGCCGGTCCATTGATTAAGGCCTGCGGAATTGTTGAGTTACCTTTCTTGACCAAACGTCGATCCAAAATGCATTCCGGCTCAACAGACTCTAGGTCCAGATCAGCAACTTCAAGAGGAGTATGAAACACTGGTGTAAAATCCGGAATGAATGTTTTGAGCTGAGAGACATGAAAAACCGGATGTACTTGACTTCTCGCAGGTAACTCCAATTTGTAAGCTACTGGTCCAATTCTTTCAATTATTCGGTAAGGACTGAAATACTTGGAAGCCATCTTAGGGAACAGTCGATTTACCACCGATGATTGTGCATAAGACCGAAGTTCCAAATAAACCTGTTCTCCCAACTGAAACTGTCGATCCACTCGTTTTTCTATCTGGCTGCATCTTTATCCTGTTTTGAGCTGCTTTCAAGTGCTGTTTCAGAAGTGCAGCTTGAACCTATCTCTACCAGAAAATCTTTTACTGCTTGATTTGTCCCTGCCTCAGCTTTTTAACATTGCTTCATAGTCCATACTGATGTTCTGCACCATATAGCACTTTAAAAGGAGAACATCCTAAAGATGTATGATAGCAAGTATTATACCAAAACTTTGCCATTGCCAACCATTTTGCACCACTTAACTAGAGATGAATGCACCACACATCGAAGATACATTTCCAAGCATTGATTAACACATTCACTTTGTCCATCCGTTTGCGGATGATATGCCGTGCTAAACTTTAATTTGATGTCCATAGCCCCAAACAATTCCTTCCAAAACAAACTAGTGAATATCTTATCCCGATCCGACACAATTAATTGCGGCAGACCATGAAGCTTGATGACATTCTCTAGAAATAACCGAGCTACTTGTGGAGCTGTGAAAGGATGCTTGAGGGCTATGAAGTATGCATACTTTGAATATCTATCTACTACTACCATTATAGTGTTACAGCAAGGAGTTTTAAGCTTGACCATGCAAGGAGTTTCTTTACTCGTTGCTTGCTGACACACATTACATTGGCTTACCACATTGGTCACATCTCTTTTTAAGCTTGATCATGCAAGGAGTTTCTTTACTCGTTGATGAGTTACCAAAATGCTCGAATGTCCCCCAACTGCACTTGCATGAAATGCATTTATGATTTTAGTTTGCAATGCTGAGTTCTCTCCCAACCAGATCTGTCCTTTGAACTTGATCAATCCTTTGTGTAGTTCAAATCCTTGCTCATCTGGACTTTTGACTACTAGGGCTGCCAATAGCTTCTGCGCCTTTGAATCCGCCACATAAGTATTCAAAACTTCCTGAATCCATGCCGGCTGAACTCCAGACACTGGCTGTAATGTCATAAGATGTCCAACTCTTGATAATGCATCGGGCGCACAATTCATTGATCCTTTTTAAATTGAATATGAAACTGAATGCACATGAGTTTAGTCATTGCTTTCTGTTGTAATTCCGAAACTAATTGCTGTTCTCCTAAATAGCAAAGACTATGGTGATATGTGTTGATGATGAACTCTCCATTGCAAATAAAGGCGCCCTTGATCAGCATAAAATTCTTGTTAAAAACTCTTTTTCGTAAATGGATAGCTTTTGGTGTTGTGGGCTCAGTGCCTTACTCAAAAATGCAATAGGGTGGCCCTCCTGCATAAGAACCGCTCCAATTCCTATATCACAGGTGTCAGTCTCAACAGCAAAAGTTTGCTGGAAATTAGGCATTGCTAGCACTGGAGTTTGAGTCATCACCTGCTTCAACCTCTCAAAAGCCATCGTTGCTGCCTGATTCCAATAAAACGACTTCTTCTTCAACAAATTTGTGAGTGGTCGCGAAATAAGTCCATAATCCTTTACAAACTTGTGATAATATCTCGTAAGTCCTAAAAATCCTCTCAAATTTGTTACATTCGGTTGCGACGGTCACCATCGCTGCGTCTTAAGCTGGATCGGTGCAACACCTTTGTTTGAAATGATATGACCAAGTAAGTAATGCTCCTCCTTGCAAAATCACATTTGTCCTTTTTACAAATAGTTGATTCTATTTCAACAAAGATAGAACTATTTCCAAATGCCTTCCATGATCTTCCAATATCGGACTATATATTAGTATATCATCCATGAAAACCAAAACAAATTTGCACAAACATGGAGCTGAATTGAATTCATTAAGCATTGAAAAGTCATTGGTGCATTCATTAATCCGAATGGCATAACTCTGAATTGAAATTGTCCATGATGCGTTTTAAACACCGTCTTCTCAATGTCAGATTCCACCATTCTTATTTGATGACTTTCAGATTTCAGATCCAATTTTGAGAAATATTGTGTCCCGGCCAATTCACCAAGCAATTCATCAACTATTGGCATTGGAAACTTATTATTTATAGTAATACTATTCAGCTTGCAATAATCAACACAAAATCGCTAGCTGCCATCCTTCTTGTGAACTAGTAACACTAGAGATGCAAATGGACTTGTACTTGGCTATATTAATCCTGTTTTCAACATACTTGCCACTTGCTTTTCAATTTCATCCTTTCGATAGGAGAATATCGATAAGGCCTGCTGTTTACTGGTATTGCTCCCAGAACTAACGAAATTGCATGATCATACAAGCGAGATGGTGGCAGAGAAGCAGGTTCTGCAAACACTTCCACATATCGATCAATGATCTGTTGAATTTCTCTTGGTATTTCCTCTCTAGGCCTGACTAATGTCATATCTTCATTCAATGTGATTGTCCAGATTTCATTAACATTTCACCATTTATATAACTCTTTTATTAGTGTTTCTGCTATTTGATTAATCTGTTTTGAAGAAATTCCTTAGGTTTGTGACCTTCCCACTATCCATAGATTCGGTGTTCTTTGTTTCTAATGACATATCATTAGACTATGTTGTTGAAGCCAATCCATTTCTGGGACTGCATCATATGCTCCCTAACTCAAGTATCCTCATATCAGTTCAAAATGTGTCCACGAGCCCCCATTCTAGGCATGGTATATATCTATCACATGGCAATGCTTCTCCATTTGCTACATAAATTTGTGGTTGGAATTTGCTTAGATTACGTTAATTCTCTCAGGACAAAATTTGCATTGGGAAACTATAGAGAGCTACTAAGATCTGTCCAATATCACGATTGCCCACCATTGCTTGTATCGTATTGTTTCATAATCCTCCGTGCGGCTAAAGCATGTAAGATAACTTATACTACTCTTGTTCAAACTACTTATGCCTTCTCCCAACACTTGCAATACTTCCTCACTAATGTGCTCTGAATACTCTGAACTTCGATTGCATGAACTTGTGCATGCGGCGTTGGTTTCTGCGATGATCTTTCTCAAATTTGTCACCACATTTGAAACAAAGTCCTCGAGCACATCTGCATTCTCTTAACTGGCAAGCTTTTATTAAATCATCTAGTACTATTTACATATGCCCTACTATTATCGAGGATGATATGTCACCCCATATTTATGGAACATTGATGATTTCTGGTGTTTTGCTCTAAGCTTCTCCTATTTCTCTTCCTGAATCTGTGCTAGATGAAAAGCCTTTCTTATTGATTCAGGTAACTGTATTTCTACCTCATATCTGAGTTCATCCTTCAATCCCATGACGAAATGATTAATGAAAAATTCTTCGGTACACGACTTATTGTAAGCCTTCACCTTATACATTGCCATCTCAAATTGATTTCTACTCCAATACATTCCCAGATTGCTTAACTTGAATCAATTCTCTTATATATCTTCGAGAGTCGAATGCCCCGAACTCAGTGTCGACTGCTGTCATAAACTGCTCCCAACCACTTACCAAATGCTCTTCTTGATAAAGTTGCAACCACAAGGCCACATTGCCTTCCATATGCATAGCAGCAGCCATCACCCACAAGATTCGCCGATGTTATACATTCGAAATCACGTAAACAGATTCTTCCATCTGAGGTTCTCTCCGGCAAATTTGGGAAAAAGACAACTTGAAGGTGTTTTCTTCTCTAAGTTCCATGCCTCTGTTACTGAGTTGATGAAGTATGTTTCAATTTACGAGTATCCAAACCAAACTTCAAGGGTGGTAAAGGGCATCTTCTAACAAACTGCCGATGTGCGATTAACTCCCCGCTTGCTTTCTGCGCCGCTTTGCATCAGTTGTGTGCTCATCCCTATTTCCCCATCCGATCTTGTGGATGTTTGAGCCCCATGATTCTCCTTCACCGACTTCATCATCTTCTAAAACTGTTCCATTAATCCCATGATCACTATGTTGTGTTCCTATACCTGAGCTTGGATTGCAGGAATTGCTTCCACTGGTTTAATCTTCTCCACAATGAAGTCAAGATTTGCCATCAAGGACTCCCATCTCTCGTCCATGTGCTCCCATCTTGCTTCCTCTTGATCCACCGCTTCTCCCATAGCTTCTAGTACCAACTTGGTCTGCATAGATGGCTTTGGTGGCGCAGTGGTGATTTGATAGGTTGAAACAACCAAATCGGTAGATGCGAACATAGATTTTGAATCAGAGAATGTCCACCTCTTGAGTTTTATAGTTCAGCAGAAATTTTTTCCACTGAATTGCGAGAGCTCTGCGAAATGTGATGACCCTTGGGCACCGAGGATCAACAAAACGAGGATCAGGAGAGGAATAAGGATCGGGAGAAGAAGATCACGGAGAGAGAGAGAAGGGAGAACACGCAAAGGGAGGAGGATTCAATCCATTTTTCTATTCAATTTGTCTCTTTGCCGCTTATACTGCTACAGTAAATATCGAAAATACTATTCACCGTCATTAGCAATCGCACATTGTCCGATCAACACCAGCACTAATCTATCCCTTCATTCCCCTTTCCAGCGCGCTTTGCTTTTCCTTCTGCAACCGCCTTGGCCTTCCTTCTCCTTCCGAGCCATCATCCTGACATGGTTGTAGGAGGAGCAGTCATAGATTCTCCTGAAGTCACCACGGCCGCCGGCGTTGCATGGATCGACGGAGAAGTTCCAATGCAACACCCTGATCTTTGCCGCGATCAGGCGAAGAGTGCACTGCAAAATTTTTTGAAGAACTGAATAGCATGCAAGATCGAGGGTCATGGGACCAAAAGTTTCTAGCTGCAGCGAAAAACTTTGCAGGGGCACATCTTGACTCTTGAGCATTCCTTATTCTCCATTGCAGGTTTTGAGCTCAAACTTTTCACATTCACATGCATATGGATAAGTACAGAACAACGTAGAGCACGTTGTTCTGAACTTCAGGGTGTGCATTCCTTTGGAGGACATCAATATTTCTCTCTTTTCTTTAGAGATTCTTGCATATTAATTTCTCCAACTAAAAGTGAGGTATTGGTTCCTTTCTGCAGTACTTATCAGCTCAAGACTCCCAAGGAAAGAGACTTCCCACAAAGAAAAAAGAAAGAAAGAAGAAGACGACTTCCAGGCAAAAAACATGCTCTGCATACGCAGGCATCTCGCGCCCTCAAAACCAGTGAGCCAAACACAGAAGAGAAAGAAAGCACCACTTGAATACTACCTTCAGTAGGGAAGAGCCTAGGGTGGGCAGCTGCTTCAGCATCTGACTAGGGCTGTAAAAAAAACTCGAGACTCGCGAGCTACTCGAGTCTCTATGCCTTCATCTCTCTCTCTCGTCTAAAGCTCTTCCAATTTCCAAGCGGAACGCAGTGCGATGGAGAGGAGTGAGTGACGTGGCTTTCTAGGGGAAGTTAAGAAGTATTTCTCTGTTTCTTTCTTTCTTTCTTTCTTTCTTTCTTTCTTTCAGAAAGACATCTTTATTTTTTTGGGGTCTTCAGCACGATTGGGCCTCGTGTGAGCTGCTGCATGCCTTGCAAGTGCGCACTTAAGAGTTAAGATGCTGTTTGGTTGTGCAGCGCGTGACTTCGAGTCAATCCCAAGCAAGCAGTAAAAACTAGTTGTTGGCGAGGAGGTGAGGGTTTACTCCTTTGCTTGGTCAGTTGGTGCAAGCAGGGTTTTTTCTAGCTGTTTTGGGTTTTCTTGTGCTGTTGCAAACGCTTTCTTTTTGAATTAATTCCTCATGTGTCACTGGAATGTAAAGAAAAATTGACATATGGGGTTCGGACTCATACGTCAATGATGGATGAGGCTAACTTTGAGTGGCATATAAAAATCGCCCCTTTCTTTTTTGGTCACCTCATCTGCTCCTTTCCTTTTTTAGAAGTTTGCACAGAACTACTAATCTTTTTTGTGGTCACCTCATCAGATCCTTGCTGCTTGCCGTGTGTGTCGTGCCATTTGGCCGTGTTGTGCTTGCTCACCACTATGGCGGGCTGTGTCGGCCCGAGCACGTTGCAGCTCAGCATGCCGTGCTGTCCACTGTGCCCGGTTGGCAGGGCTGGCATAGCTCATTTGCACGTGGGCTAGGTCAGGCCATGCACATCTATCTCGAAGTTGTTGAGCCTTAAGGATAGCTCTTCGCAAAAATGAAAAATGAAAGAAAGAATTCCACTAAACAAGCACTGATTGGGACTGTTCTTACTTGCAAACACCCTACCCTATTTTTGGCAACTTAAGGCAGACATTATAACAAGTGTAACATAGAAAGCAACACTAGCTGATGGCACTGCAAATCGGTCTTCTTCTCACACGGTGTTTATCAAGGCGATATGGCGAGGCGCCATTCCTGCTATCTGTGTCGCGCGTGGCCTCCTACCTTTCCAGCCTGGCTGGCTGATGTCTCCAGTCCAAGTCAACCTTTTGACGTGGGCGTCGTGCCGTGCCAAGTCGGCGTCGTGTCGTGCCAAGTCGGCCTGGCATGGATTCATCGTGCCGTGTACGAGCGATGCGGAGCCGTGGCGGCTGGCGTGCCCGCCGTGCACCTTGACTTGCCTTTGGTGAGCGGGCACAATTCATTTGTGCTTTATGTCGTCTTAAGCTCGAACTGGCCCATTCACACTATTGCGAGAGAAAAGGGCGAAGGCGTATGGAGTTGAGGCGGTTGCACAAATATGGGGAAGAACTAAAATTTATTTATTCTTGAGCAGTTATATAGAACGAGGGAATATCTTTGAACAGGGATAAGAGGTGGGCAATGGGCGAGAAAAGAGTGAGGGAGACAGGTGAGAAAGATTGAGAGAGGTGAGAGGAAGATTGAGAGAGACGGGGGGAGAGAGAGAGAGAGAGGAGAGAGATTGAGAGAGACGGACAAAGAAGGCGACCTTGCAGTTTCTCAATCTTTCTCAGCTTTATCTCATGTCTTGCCCGTCTCTTTCAAGTGTCGACGGTGGAGGTAGCATCTATGCTGTTGGGTATGTCCATGACACTCATACTCTATAGGATGGTGACCTTCATGCTGGGCTTCTTCCTCATACCCTGGATTATCGGGCGTGCACGCCGGTACTTCTGATGTCATCTTAGAGCGTGCATATTATGCTTGGGTTATCGAGGCCAAGCCGCGGTTTATAATGTAGTGCCAAGCGGGCTTTGAACAGTAGTGCCTGTCCTTGACCAAAAACTGGCAGAGTGCCGCCTCTGTCTTTGGCCCCACATGTTGCCCTGCCCTTGTGTATGACTTTTTGGGTTGGCCCTCGACCACGGCCGAGAAACACGATATGGATATCTTCGGACTAGGCCAGCATAGAATGAATGATGAGCCGTGTCAGATCTAAAAATTCAGTACGATGGACGACACAACACAACACGACCGGTGGTGGCATAGCGCCTTTTTGTAAAAAAGTATCATATTTACAACCCAACCTATCATCAACTACCTTACCTCAATAGCCTAGCCCGTCATCAAATACTACCTCTCCTCTTCGCCTCCTCCTGTGACACATTTGGCAAAGTCACCATCTCCCCTATACTTCTATCATCTTCTTTAACCCTCTTCTACCACTGCTTCCTACCCGCACTACCACCTCCCTTGCCATCCCACGCCATCCCCTCCTCATTGTTCCCCATTGCCTCGATGCCAAATCTAGTGTCTTTCAGTCATATTGTTGTTGGATATGACCTTACAGCATCACACCACAAGCTTCGTTGACCATCCAGAGGAAGAAGACATCAACAACGTCGGATTTCAACGATCCTCACCACTTCTGCGTTGGATCCAACAGTCTTTTTCCCCCAATGAATAAATAAAATTTTATTCTTTTGCCTTAAATAATTGTGTGTATTGGATCGTCGTCGACGATCATCGCTCGCTTCTCTTCCTTGGTGTCATCCACTGTCCATGGCGATATACCGATGGCGGTAGCGTCCACGAATCCACATATCCAACTAGACAAGATCTAGATCGGCACGACTTGCCTGGACTGGGCCTTGCCGCGAGTTAGGGGCGGCAACCCAATTCCCACCTCTAATGAAGACCATCAACACATCAATCTCTTACTATGCCAGCAACAAGACAAAGTCTTTTGTCCTCTCAAAAGCTTCAACTTGTTGATTAGAAATGTCATTGGTAATTCGCGATTTCGCATGAATTTGGATACACTGATTTAATAACTTTGTGTGGTTTTACCTTTTACATGCGAGTTCTTGCTCAAGATTTTTCTGAATAATACAATTTTAAAATAAATTTGCAGAAAATATGTTGAATAAACAATTTATATATATATATATATATATATATATATATATATATATATATATATATATATATATATATATATATATGTATGTATGTATGTATGTATGGGAAAAACTGCAGTGTAATCATGAACACAAGTGCAATCCTACTAAAAGTTTCTAAAAATTCTGAAAAAACTCATGGATATACATATCAACTTACCCCATCTACATATAAAATTTCATGATCAAATTCGTCCTAAGCTAGAAGTTACAAAAGACAAATTTGGGGTGCATGTGAACTATTCAAGTTTGTCAGAAATTTGTCTTTTTATTACTCTTAACATAGAACAGAATTTGATCATGAAATTTATATGTAGATGGGGTAAGTTGAGATGTACATCCATGATTTTTCAAATTTTTGAAACTTTTTAGTAGGATTGCACGGTGTTTGCAAAATCATGATTATACTGCAGATTCACTCCTGTATGTATATATGTATGTATGTATATATATGTATATGTATATAATATGTATTTTTTTGACAATGTATATAATATGTATATGTATGCATATGTGTATATATATATATATATATATATATATATATATATATATATATATATATATATATATATATATATATATATATATATATCTATATGTGTGTGTATATATATACACACACATTGAATCGGTCATTAGTCAAACAAAGCTCGATCTATTCAATGATTTGATCACGTAGGCCCTGTTAGATTAGGCAGTTATTTGGTTGTTGAAATGTCTGTCTTTCACATGGTGATCATCCCTGCAATTTTCGATCAGGGCAGTGGCCTCGTGACACAAAACACACAAGTATCTTTGTCAACTATGCACAGCTTTCAATTTGTTCATATCTAAGCAGCATGCAGCCAAATAATCTAATGGCTATCATTATCATACAGCTTCATGAATCACGAATCAATTTTTATGAATCCTTGGGTTTTCTTTCGTTTAGCTATATATACCCGTTACTCGCAAAGTCGCAACATGATCGCACGTGTGCACGCTGATTAGAGCATGAAAACGGGCAACCTGGTATAAATTACAAGTTCTTGTTACCGTAGATAAACTATTGGGACGATACTTTTGAGATAATATTCTAGTAGAATGGATGGTAGTTCGAGGGTTTTTTTTAAATGTTCACGCTATATTTAGTCTATTTTGGCTCGACTAGTTATCATTGGTTCGGAACTATATGTTTGTACCAGAATTTGGAAAGGTGTGGCCTAAATCGTCAGGCTAAGTATTGGTTATTTTGGTAGATATCGAATAAGGAAAGAAAGATTAAAATGGTATTACAGTCAATAACGGATAAAAGATAATGGAATTGTAACTAGAGATGTTCCAAATAAGGAGAGTACTATCCGGATTAAGGCAGATAGGATCATGGTAGACAGCGTATTGGAGGAGAATGCGATAAAAGGTGGTCAAGGGCAGACAAAAAAACAACACAATCAAATCAATCAACTCGTATTACTTTTTATTTTCACGTCGACTAGGAGTAACCCTGTAATTTCGATTTCCTCATATAATTTGATATTGAGCATCGCCGATCATTGATCTTCATCAATTATGCTAATTAGGTTTGATTTTCTTCGATCTTGCTGCGCATAGCATTTTCAAAAAAAATCTACCCCTTACCATCTGATTAGTCTTTAATCGGCTAATTGGTCTTATCATTATCTTAGATTTGATAGGCTTTGTAGCTCTTTAGATCTTTGCCGATTTATCATGATTGATCGGCTTTGAGCAAAATCTCTATTTATCTTATCAATTGTATGATCAAATCGGTTGACACGTCTTAAATCATTGAATCTGGTGTTTGTCAAGTGTGTTGATACCCGATTAATTTGTGGTCATATTTCTAACGCCAACACCATGCTACCATAAAATGAAATAGAAGTACAAGCGTTCCGGACTTCCAGTGTGATGTTAACTGATGTAAAGATAGGGACATAGGAAGTAGGATCCATTATTGCAGACATGACCTTTTGAGTTTTGACCCATTCTGCTGTGCACGGGATATAGTCCCTTATATGACACCGCGGGCGCCGTGAAATTGCTTCGTTCCGTGCCCCGAAAGTGTTGACAATGGAACCGACGAAAGCCGTAGGACATGTACAACAATTTGTCTAAAGCTTCAACATATATTATGATGTATCATGTTATAATCTTAGTTATGTACTCATGCAAGAAAGCAAAGTTATGATTTATACTTCCCACCAATTATAGTCTTATGAGGGTGAATTACTCCACTCATGACTTAGAATTAGCAGCTGTGGTTCATGCTCTTAAGATCTGTCGATATTATCTCATCGGTAATTGGTGTGGCATATATACCGATCATAAAAGTTTGAAGTATTTCTTCACTCAAACAGATATGAACCTAGGGCAAAGAAGATTTGAATTAATCAAGAACTACAACCTTAGCATTCATTACCATCCTAGTAAATACCAATATTGTAGCTAATGCTGAAAGCCTGAAAGCTTCATTGTATCACCGCATCAATACAAGCAAATCAAACGATGTTGCACGAATAATTCCGAAGGCTCAACCTAAAAGTGGTTGAAGAGGGATGTGCTGCTACCCAGAGCTGCAACTACCCCTCAGAACTTAAATTAAAGCCACTCAATTCAAGGATGAAGCCATTGCTAAAATCTGATGCGAGTTGGAACTAGATATTGAGTCAAAATTCACCAAAGACTTCGATGGAGTGATTATGCTTAGACAACAAATTTATGTCCTGAATGATCAAAGAGTTAAAGCTAATTTCAAGGAAGCTCATGATTCACCACCCTCCATTCACCCTAAAAGTACAAATATATATTAAGATTTGCAGGACGAATTTTGGTGGCCGGGGTGAAGCAAGACATTGCTGCATATATTGCTATTTGTAATGTATATCATGGGTTAAAGCTAAGAATCAGTGACTAGTCGGACTTCATCAACGTCTAAAGGTTTTCGAATAGAAATGGGACGATATCGGTATGGATTTTATTATCACTTTGGCTAGGATCCGAAAAGATGCACAACTCCATATGAGTTATCATTGACCGGTTGACCAAAGTGACTCAACGGTTTTCAAAGTCACAGCGTTTTTCAGCGGTTTCGAACATATAAATTTTTTCAAAATTTTAATTTTTTAATTAGACTAGTTTACCGAGCAGTTTGGATTTGAGTTGGAAGCGATAAGATCGAAACCACGGTTTTCAAGTGGTTTTCTCGGGTTTTTAGAACCTTGCCCTAGCATGCAAGCATGCCTAAGTACGAGGCATGTATATATCAGGCTTCTCATGGCTTAGCTTCTTCGCTTCCGATGTCATGGCCATTTCTGGGCATGTGTTTAATTCCCAAGCTGCTCCAGCTGTCGTACTACGGCCTGGTATTGCGTGATTGTTGCCCACAACTGCACAACATGATACTACGTCGATATCTGGCGGTTTATATTTCGCTGTAGAAGTCACTTCAAAAGAGAAATAATATTATGAGGGTAGGATTGAACCCGACCTCCTCATCCCTCCTTGTGACCCACGTCTTACCCATCTAGCCAACCCACCCGCGTGCTCTCACGATAGAGTAGGGCATGCATTCCTTTATTATTTGGCGGGTTTCTACAAGCGGTTGAGACATGAACCCTTCTAGAGCCGGCTCTAAAGGGTTCGTGTCATCAATAGTTCGTGTCTAACCTTCTAGAGCTCTAGAAGGGGTTGAACAGAACGCTTCTAGAGCTAGAAACTCTAGAAGGGTTTGTGTCTAGAACCGCTTCTAGAGACCCCATTTGATCCGTTGTTTATGAACCGCTTGTGGTGAGAGCACAAGCGGTGCGTAACCAACCGCTTGTAATAAAGCTTGTGGTCGATTTTGTAGTAGTGGCGAACCAATTTTTTTATGATAGTGTAAATTTTACTATCTATATACTGTAATCCTCAGGCATAATAGTAGGTAGCAGCAAAACGTCTGACAAACCGAGCTCACTCGCTTCTTTCGGTCGGACCAAAAGTAACCCCAGAGCCAGCTCTCGACCTGCTCGGGGCTACACCCACCGGTCTTTCGCCTTACCGGTTAAACGCATCGTCGACAGTCGATCGGGACTCGACCGATCAAGCAACCACCCGAGAAAACCCATTGCCCACGTTCATGGCAGCGTGGCTAAGACGAAAAAGATCGCGGGGCAAAGGTTCTCCACGAAGACAAAAGATAGTAACAATTATAGTGCGCGAGTTACATATAATTCTTTGCTCACTATCATAACAACCTAACTTGGAACATCAAGATGGCGTCTAAGTGCTTGCAGCCCTTCTTCGATAAGGCATCCCTCGCCTTGATAAGCCGGGATGACATCGATCGTAGCGTCAACGGCGTGACGTCGCGGCGGCGTCGATTAAACCCATTGACCCGCAGCTGACTGAAGTCCGCCCAAAGCTCGCTAAAGACCTCCTCGTCCGTGGTGTCGGGGTCCTTCATCTCAAAAGCTGAATCTGGCGAGTCTCGTCGATAGAAGAAGGCGAAAAGCCATTAAAATTTAAAGAAGCTAAATGCTACGGGGCGGTGGGAAATTTGTGCGGCGAGCAATTACCCCAAACAACGATCCGGCAGCGTGCCGTGGCGCCTCTGTGCCCGACTCTCCGTCCGGTGCACCTGCTTGAGTCAGGTTCGTCACAGAACCAACAATCGAGTTCGCATCACCACCACGGGAGGCGGAGGTCTTGATCTTTGAGCTGCGATGATGCACCACTCGGTTCCACACCGCCGACAATATCTTTGGGCAACAACACCCGAGCGGCACTTTCCGGGATGCAGACGGGCTGCTCGCTTGTAATGTCGGCGGCGGCTTCATTCGATGAGCAGGCACATGAATCTTTGTGACAGCGATGCTCGGCAGATAGCGTCAATGAGTCAATAGCGCGTGGGAGCTCGTCGACCCTCCGTGTGGCGGCATCAATTGAGCTCAAATGGGTCTTCAAGACCAAGAAAGGCCGTAGGAAATATCACTTAATACAAAGCGGCTCGTGGCGAAAGGGTATGTCGCGGCGTCAAGGGATCGACTTCTGACGAAGTGTTCACACAGGTGGTGTGTCTTGAGTCGGTCGGCTCTTCTTGGCTTTTCGCGGCAAGTGAAGGATGGCTGGTCCACCATATGGGCGTTAAGTCGGCCTTTCTCAGCGGAGGATTACGGGGAGGAAGTCCGTCACTCAACCAAGGGAGTTCGTTAATTACGGCAAGAGGCGAGAAGGTATTGCGCTTAGTCAAGGCGCTCTATGGTCTTCGTCAAGCTCGCGTGCGTGATCGCCAAGTTGGACACCTCCTTGTGTCACTTGGGTTCGGCGGCGTCTCAAACCTGGCAAGTGTCTTGCCCATGAGTGGGCGCGCCTGAAAACCAGTTGTCGGTGTGTCGTCGGCGACCTGCGTCATCACTTGGCGGTAACTCCGCCGAGCTCAAGCGGTTCAAGGAAGAGATGAAAGGATGTTCCGGATGGCGGGGTGAAGCAAGACATTGCTGCATATATTGCTATTTGTAATGTATATCATGGGTTAAACTAAGAATCAGTGACTAGTCGGACTTCATCACGTCTAAAGGTTTGAATAGAAATGGGGCGATATCGGTATGGATTTTATTATCACTTTGGCTAGGATCCGAAAAGATGCACAACTCCATATGAGTTATCATTGACGGTTGACCAAAAGTGACTCAGCGGTTTTCAAAGTCACGCGTTTTTCAGCGGTTTTGAACATATAAATTTTTCAAAATTTTAATTTTTTAATTAGACTAGTTTACCGAGCAGTTTTGGATTTGAGTTGGGCGTAAGATCGAAACACGGTTTTCAAGTGGTTTTCTCGGGTTTTAGAACCTTGCCCTAGCATGCAAGCATGCTACGTACGAGGCATGTATCAGGCTTCTCATGGCTTAGTTTCTTCGCTCCCGATGTCATGGCCAGTTCCGGGCATGTGTTTAATTCCCAAGCTGCTCCAGCTGTCGTACTACGGCCTGGTATTGCGTGATTGTTGCCCACAACTGCCAACCGAGTGATACTTCGTCGATATCTAAGCGGTTTCTCTTTGCTTGTAAAGTCACTTCAAAAAATAATATTATGAGGGTAGGATTGAACCCACGACCTCCTCATCCCTCCTTGTGACCCACGTCTTACCCATCTAGCCAACCCCACGGCGTGCTCTCACGATAAGTAGGCATGCATTCCTTTTATTATTTGGCGGGTTTCTAGCGGTTGGGGACAGACCCTTCTAGAGCCCGGCTCTAAAGGGTTCGTGTCATCAATAGTTCGTGTCAACCGCCTTCTAGAGCTCTAGAAGGGGTTGGAACGAACAGCTTCTAAACTAGGGCTCTAGAAGGGTTTGTGTCTAGAACCGCTTCTAGAGACCCCATTTGGTCCGTTGTTTATGAACCGCTTGTTCGAAGGCACAAGCGGTGCGTAACCAACCGCTTGTAATAAAGCGCTTGTGAAGGTCGATTTTGTAGTAGTGGCGAACCAATTTTTTTATGATAGTGTAAATTTTACTATCTATATACTGTAATCCTCGGGCATAATAGTATAGATTTTTATTATACGTATATATAGATTTAGTATCCGTATATACATAATTTACTATTATGTAAGAGTGGTAATAAAATCTATATAGATAGACAGTAAAATTTATATATATAGTCTCATACAGCCGAAATTCTATGTATTCCATGTTCTAGTTAATTAGTTACGAGTTCACCTCGGAAGAAGCTGAGCCGCCAACCAAACTAGAGAGCTAGATAGTAAAATTTTCTTCCTTCCATCATGACCTCGATGGGTTGATGGAACGAAGAAACTAGATAAGGGACCGGTGCTTGAATTGTTTGTAGCCAGAACTAACAGGCCTTGATTGGCGCGCGGCATGGTGAGATTAGATTACGACTTACGAGAGAACCGGCAGTTGGCATGTTGTCCAAAGATAGACCGAGAGAAGCCTACGTGAGTTTTCTCTACTATTTTTAATTAAGAGTTAGTTACAGTCGTTTGTTCTCCTCTAGAGTATTTGATTCGTTATAACTGATATGAACGATTGAGATGGAAGGAGATTTAACCTGATAGTCCCACCCTTTCCTTTCATCTTGATCTCACACGCTTACATAGCCCTAACCGCTCCAGCCATGATGTCTTTCATCTCAAACCACTTTGATCCCGCATCATCTCCTCCTCCCTCGATGTGGCCGCTCAGCTTCCCCTCTCAAATCTCTCAGCCCTCCCTTTCAAATCTCTTTGAAGGAACAAGTCTTTCCTACTATTGAAACATAATTAAAATTAGTGCTCTTTTGCAAACAAATTTTTTATCATAAATTGAGTTTTCGTTTACGCATGCGGGTATATATCTAATAAACCTTATAAACAACATAATATCATTGTAGTGGTTTTAATCTCGTCTGGCCTTGAATCGATCTGGTAGCCTTGAACATTGCTCCTCAACTTTGGCGTCTAGTTGCACGGCTTGTCTTGTATGAATAAAATTAAATTGCTAATTTATCAAATGTATAAATGAATTTTACTATAACATAGACCGCTAAACCCTCGACATAATATAATATAATATATATATATATATATATATATATATATATATATATATATATATATATCAATAGTAAAATCTATGTATCGTATATTAAAATCGATTCATGCTATGAGACTTATATCAATATATTTGCTCTCATAAATCGATAAGCTACTAGCTAGTGAAAGTTAATGAATCGGAAGCTGTCAATAATAAATTATGGACAATCAAAAAAATATTCATGTACAAATAAGAGCGTATTTTCTAGTTGGTCATGCGGCGTAAACTAATAATTTATTCCCACTACTGAGCGAGTCATTGTAGGCGGTTAGTAAACTACATCCTGAGCGGTTTTGTGAACGTTTGTAAACAAATGTCGATGATGACAAAAAGTTATGCAGATGGTTTTCCAGCGTCGCTGAAAAAACTCATCCGCAGCGGTTCTAATTTAGAACGTGCGTGATATGATCATCTCAACGGTTCCAAAGTAGAACCGTTTGTGATGATAAACTTATTCGAGATAGTTTTAAGGAATAACCGCTGCGTGAAGAGGCATATATCACGAGCGGTTCCAATTTAAGCTATGTGATGATGCCCTCATCACGAGCGATGCCTTGATGGAACCATCAGTGATTTGTGCCTATTATGAGGCGATTCTTCGTTAGAGCAAATGCAGTGATATTGATTTTCTATTTTTTTACTAAATTTTAATTTATTGGCTAGGCTCAGGAATTGCTAGCCATGCTCTCTTAAACAAAAGACAGTACACAGCATGACCATCATATTATTATAACATAAATTTAAAAAATGTACTCCAATCATATGTTACACAACATACAGCGCATCCATTTCATAAATGAACTCACATCACACATTACAACATATGTGCAATGCATCCATTTTAGAAATCAACTCACATATGTACTAACCAATTGGATTCAGAAGTAGAAATGACAAAGTCACAGCACAAAGTTCATGTAATGACCCCCATTTTTACACAGAATGCAAAAATGGAAATTTAATGTGCTTGCAGTACTAGTCCACTGGATCGATAGCTAATCACACATTTCAACAATTGGAATCACAACCATACATTATATTAATTAAGCGGAAACGAATAAACATATAAATCTTACAACTCAGAGTATATAGCAGCAAAAGAAGCAAAGCTTTGTAGTGTACCCATCCGACCCATAGGCAACTGATCAGGCATAAATCCCTAGAAAAAATCACAGCAATAAGAATCCCGCAACTTGCGATGAAACAAACCTTCGAAGCATCGCTAACTTTACACCTAAAAACAACGAATAAGCAAGGGTGAGTACTTTCATACTCCGCAAGACTTGATAGTGGTTCACAAATGCAAATAATTAAGCATGCGAGCTTAATCAATAGCGAGCTCTAGTTATTTTGCGTTTGCTCAAAGAAAGTAAATCATAGACTAGTATTAGATTGCAATTCGCATTTATAAAATCGCTAAGGAACAAGTAAATTTACGTGAAAGTAAACACAATTCCACAACAGTCTACATTGAACGACCATATATGTCGATTCCTTTGGACATAAAAGCCGGAGTTGCCAAAATAGTTTCAAACCGAAACTCGGTTTTGAAAATACCAAAAGCTAACATTGGAATGACTTCACCAAAGTGCCCATGACCATGGTAGCGGTTAATCAATTAGATTTAAACTCTGCGAGAGGTGTACAACTTTACCCACAAGGAATGATCAACCTTTTTGCTCGCGCACTTCCTTAGGTGGCAGCAAGGAGATCATCTGAGCCGTTACATTATTAGACGACTTGATCCGGCCGGGGCGTTAACCCCGCCAGTAGAACCGAAACACACACTCAAGCCGTGGATCCACTTTCACACACCTAACACAGCGTTTCTAAACACGGCGTAGTGCACCGATTGCATTAGCAAGTAGAAACCCGTCGGGCGGAACTGGCGAATGCCTATGCTAGCTCCGCCTACCAATGAGCAAAGCCATGTCGAACAACAATAAGCTAAGGCTACCCCATAAATAGCCCTCGTGGTTGCGGAAATCTTAGATCAATAACGTCCCATTGCTCGGTCCTTAAAGTGACATGGGCGATACTTCACCCTACACTACGTCGGTTCCTTTTGCACCTCCGGCTATTGCCATTAATCGCTCACATCCAAATCATAGTTTTATTTTGGATTTTTAGCAAACTAATAGCAACCTTTTCAAATGGCAGTTGGTTGAATAAACAATTTGAAACTGAACCATTTTAACGTTGAGCATGGCTAAGCAGATATGATATCTATCGTTTATACCCACAGTGACATTAATTCATGTATAAAACATACTTACGGTTTACAAGGTTCACATTATCGGTCATATTAAGAAATCCATAATTCACGAGGATAATTCTTGTTCTACCCGAATAGCGGTTTTTATGGAGAATTACTGCATGCATATCTGATTGCAAAAACAACTTATTGTAGGTGAAATCTTTGGGATCAACATGATCAAGGAGGTGCTTGCCATGCTTATTTGTCATTTACTGACGAAGATGAGGATTGCGCTAATACGATGGCAGCACGGAATCAACAACGTCGGGTTCTACGTCGATCAGCGGAAATCGACAAAATACTAACTTCAATAAGGACAAAAAGAAAGTAGATAGAAAGAACAAATAAAACTCTTTACAAGAAGCGAGTTGCTCTTTTATGAATTTATGAATTTTATTTTACAATTCAAGATGCAAAGATTGGTTGGATTAATAAAATTAATTATTAGTTGCAAAGTTCATTGATTTACTATTCATAATACATTTTCGGCAACCTTATTACTTATGGGTTTTACTCTATTAGGATTTAGAGTCAAAACAATATGAAATAAGAATATTTTCTTAGATTACTGCAGATCATATCCTATAGATCATTTCTAGGCTATTCTTTACAAAATTCGGATTTAGATGAGCTGCTTTGCGAGTTAATGAAAAGGCTTAAATGATCACATTAGATTATGAATGATTAGTTCTCCATCTTTAATTGATTTCACTCAGAATTAGTTTTACTCAAGTTAGATCTACTGATTTTGGCTAATGAGATTATTTTCATGATATTTGAGAAGGTTACGGTGATACAAATATCTTAACTACTGACTTCTTCATTATTACGGAGGCTTACTCAAATTATAAAGTTGATTCATAATACTTTAGGTTATTACATTATGATTTATATTGAAATCTTGCGAAATAAGATTATTTCTTCATATTATGGTAGTCTATACTTTGGAGAGCACTACTGAGCTAATTTCATAAGTTTTACGATTTTGGCCAAGACTATAAACTTCTCGCTAACATGGTTTATGCTACACTTAAAGACTACTATTCAAAATCGGCAAGAAAGTGAAACGAAAGGTTAACACTTAAGGGTTTTGAGCTAATAAGATTATTATGCAAACCTTAACAAAATAAGATTCTTTTTCTAGAATATGGTAGAATGAACTTTGTATAAAGCTTCTAAACTAGTTTTACTAATTTTAGTATTTAAACGAGTTATTTTATCTATCGCTGAAATAGCCTAAATGATCATATTGGTAACATTAAATCGGCCAAGATTGAAACTTGATTTCCAACTACACTATACATGATTCTTGATTCATTTTTCAGGTGTTAATTGTAAAAAATCCTAGAAATGTTTTGAAGTTAGTTTGACATTATTTTAACTTTAATTGCAATAGTTTATCTATTTATTCTTCTTTGTAATTATCATTTTCTTCTATTAAATGAATGCAAATTAAGTTTGATTCTAAGTATTTTTATATGGACAAGCCCCTACTGATTTCGGTCTGCATATAAATTAATTTATTGTTTTATGAGGTATACGCTACTATTCTTACTAATGATCATACTAAGGTTTATTAATGGTGCAATGCAATACATTAAACTTAGTTCAAATATTTAATATCTCTACATGATTAGGCTTATTATAAGCACACAAATATATAAACATTTATTTTATGATTTAAGAGGCCATATTTCTCATATGCACAATAGTGCTTATAATAGAGTTTATACCATTTTTAACTTATCAAAAATGTTTTGGGACTCGAAATTAAATGTTTTCATATATTCAAATTCATCCTAGTCTTCTAAATAGGTAGGAATTTATTTTATTATTTTATAACATATTGTGCATAACTTTTATTAAAGCCCACAATGCGACTATAATCATGGATTATTTAAATTAATTTACGTAGTTCAAAAATGTAATATTTTTGCATATTTAGATTCTTCTGGATTTTAAATGAATATACACATTTGTTCCACTTAATTTGGATTAAAATTGCACAATATGTTCAAAATTGAAATTTCATTTGTTGGAGATTGAATTGGAAATTGGAAATGTGTTTTCATATCAGAGAAAGCGTCTATTACCCCTTTGAGCTGAAGTCCTCTGCGCCACTGATTGAAGGGCCCGCGCGGCAGAGAAAGGAAGCAGAGCAGCGGCTAGGGCTCACTGCCGGCGCTACTCCGGTGGATCTCCGGCGAAGGCGAGCACACAGGAAGCTGCAGCTCGGCAAGGCGCACCCAGGGGTGGAACTGATTCGGCCAGAGAGCTACCAGAGAGGTGCGCAGCCGAGCTCCTGTGGCGGCAACAATGGCAGTCCTGTGGAGAGCAAAGATCACAGCGTGAGAGCTTGAATGGGTAAGTATTTGAGCATCAGGGAGTCGAGAGGATTCCATTTTTGTTGATATCTTGGCCGGAGAAGCTCCGAGTTGATCTGCCCTCGCTGGCCGGCCGTGGGGAAGAAGGGCGCACGGCAGCAGCAACTTATTGCATGGAGAGCTCACGAAATTATTGAGGGGTTTTGATGCTTGAAGCCTGGTGATGCTCTAGCTCAACCGGATTTGAGAATGGTTGGCGGAATCACAAGAATTGCGAGTGGCTTTGAGCTCCAGGAGGGTTCGGCCATGGCGGAAATGGGAGGGACTTCATGCGTGCAGGCTGGGAGAGGAAGGGGAAGAAGTGAGGAGATGAGAAAGAGGCTCACTGCGAACACTGGGGTGCAATTTATAGCCAAGGAACGCAATGGATAAGCCTGCCTTGGTTGCATTTGTCTCGGACGGGAGCTTCACCGAAAGCGACAAAGAAAATGGCGAGCTGGCGGGCTTAACTGCTGCGGTATGGCGCGAGATGGCTGAGGACGAACGTGGCGATGATCGTGGCTGTGATGAGATGAGGCTGACGCTGAGGACGCGACCAATCGAAGGGGCGATGCATTGAACGAGCTCGGTCAAGCTGCGCTGGACTCGGGAGTGTTTCGCTCGGTCGCAAGAACTGGAGGAAGAAGAAGCTGACGAGTGGGGCCTGGGGACCACCGGTCAGTGAGGTGAGGCCCCAAAAGAAAGAGTCCCGGTTTAGATGCTTCTAGTCTATGATTTTTATTGCTGTCAAATGGGAGTGGAAAATACCCAAACTTTTTGACCAAGGTCTTTGAATATATTTTGATGCCTGGTAAAAATTTGGGGTTCAACTAAGTTAGCTAAAATTATTAATATTCTTACAAAAGTATTTGCTCCTAAATTTTGTTTGGATTTTGATTTTTCTTTGAGAGAAATTGAAGTCCATTACTTTTGAAATTTTGTTTTCAAATGGATTTGATCTCATAACTCTTCTATAAAATTTTCAAGCCAAAATATGGTTCCATTATTTTATAAAACTTCGACATTGAAATTTCTAGATTTTGGGGTTTCTATTTTAAATTTGGAAAAGTAATAATGACATTATTAATTTATAATATTTTTACCAAAGGTAGATATTGCATTTAGGTTTTCATAATAATTTTACAGCTCCATATAATATTTATAAATATTTTATAAATTCTTACAATGCATCGTTTTGATTTAAAAGTTGTCTTTTCATTTTATCTCTTCATTTCTTTATGCATAAAATTTCATTTTCTAGCTAAAATGATTTAATTGAAAGATCAGGGTTCTCATGGCAATTTTCAAAATTTTTACTTTTTACATTTTTGCCTTTTTCTCTTTTTCTTTCTTTATTTCCATTTGTTGGATTTTTCATACAAAGAATAAATCCAAGGAAATCCAAATAAAACAAATAATGGCAAGAAAACTCAGAAATAATTATATTCAAATTCAAAATATATATTTTTACTTTATTAAAATTTTGGGATGTTACAGTTCACAAATTAATCTGAATGTACGGTAAGTAATAAATTCACAACTCATGATTCGTTGAGCCCTGAGTAGCATCTGCCCTTTAGATTTCAGACCTCACGCAGCAAGAAGGCACAGAGCTACCCTCAAATAGTAAGTAAGTTAGCCTGTTCCAACACAGATTAGTAGCATTGCCAAATGCATCAATGAGAAGAGTAAAATCTCGCGTGTATATAAATTAATAAGTGGAGACAATTGTTGCAAGATTGATAGACACATATGACATTGGTCTGCTTGAAACCAACGAAATGCCATCTTTGTGGCAAACATAGAATCAACATAGGTTAGTGCCCTTTGACTGTTGGTGGCACTGCTAAAACATAATAAGTTAATTAGTTCCGAAGGTATTATTATGGAGTGTGAAGGATTATTGCGTACTATCAAATACCGAAAACTTAAAAGTATGCGTTAGAGTGGCTAAGCCCTTCTTGTGTGGCCCTCCCCTTGATTTGTAGACACCGAATGACGTGTCGAGAAAATCTCTAATAGGCTTCAAATCGTGCGTGCTGCCCTTTTTGGAATGCAAATCGTAATTGCACTTCCGCAGCTATAAGAACAGAGAGGCTGATCAACTGCCTCTATACTCGATCATCCGCACAAAAAAAGCCCCTCCACCGCTGCCATAAGCAACTCAAAAAGCCCCTCCGACGGCTCCTCTGTTGGCTCCACCCCCCAACGAATGCTCCGCCTCTAGTAGCACCACCTACAAACACTCCTCCCCACCTTCAACTTCACCTCGCAAAGCAGCCTTTGCCTGGGCAATGGCTGCGTACCACTTGCCCACCATCTCCATGAATCACCATTGCCCCTACTTGGTGCCTCCGCCTCGAGCATGCGAAGTAAAGCGTCCGCCACGACCTTCTCCTGCTCCTCCTCCGAAACGCAGCGATAGCTATGACTCATCAAAGGGATATCGTGATGATTGGGAGCAGGAAGATGACTCGATGAGCCGGCTCAGCGAGGACCGGGACGCGCGCGAGGACTCGACTCGACGAGCGACTCCGGTGACGACGAGTAGTCTTTTTTAGTTAAACTTTTGTACGTAGTCTTTAGTACTCTTTTGTAATGTTTCTTCTCATATATATAATGCAATCTAGTTCTCAATTGATCATCACAAACTTTTGTAATGCTTCTTCTTATAGGTATAATGCAATCTAGTAGTCTTTTTGTAAGGTATGTTTCACGCGTTTACTATTTTTAATTGAACATCACAGATTCGTGGATAAACACGTCTGTGATGGCGGAAATATCACAGATTGTTTTATCCATAAACCGTCTGCGGAAGATATCGTTATCACAGCTTGTTTGTCGATAAAACCGCTCAGATATTTCCTCATCACAACCGTTTTATTCATAAACCGATCAGAACTTTCATATCGCGCATTTATGAAACCGTCAGGATAATCGATATCATAGACAGTTTTAGTCACAAACCGTCTGCGATATGCCCAAAACACATTATAGACGGTTTGTTACAAAAACCGTCTGTGATGAAGTGTCTAATATAGCCCCTTTTGTAGTAGTGTTCCTAGTTTGTATATGAATTTGTTTTTTCTTTGATTTAGCCACAACATTTTACTAATAGCTCTGATTCATGAATGGAATTTACCAATAGCCTACAGACATGAGAGCAACATAATAATATAAGTCTCGCTAATGAACGCCACATGAATGAGATTTTACTGCCAATTTACCAAATGTGTTGTAAGATTTTTATTACCACACATGCTGATGGGGGACAATGATCCCCATCTTTTCTGCGAGATGATGATACGTCGATTTGGGGGTGTTGATGACACTGATTTAGGGCTTCCTACCAAAGTGCCTGAAGCTTCACAATCGCAATGCCAAATCCACACAGTATACAAGATCCAAACGATCAAGAGTTCCTACAAGAAATCGAGAACCCGCAAGATCAAAGTATGAAGCAATCCGAAAAGATAGTATTGAGATCAAAAGAAACAAGTTGAGGTTCTATTTCTCGGCTCGGGCGGTCTAGTCAACACGCGCAAACACAAGGAGGGACGCACATGGGGTCTACCAAACACAACAAAACCTAAAGAATGAAGAACAGGGGTGAAAACCCAAGATAAAGGGGTACCCACACAAGGGGGGAACCCAAAGGGGGTGCGGCAACTAGGAGAGGGGCGCCGGCCAAGGGGGGTGGAACCCTAAGAGTACATGGGCCTTGGGGCCAAAAGAAAGGTGGCGTAGCACCAGGAATTTTTGTCCTATGAGATTGTTCTATGATTTTCTATTGCTCCAGGAGGAATTTGGCCTTGGGACTAGATCCATTGGAAAGGTTATCTCGATACCTTTCCAACGAGTTTTCGAACGTTGAAAACGGAGTTCGGATGTGGCCGTGGCATCCGTTTGAAGTATTGCTGCTCCTGGATGGCCGAACCGGACTCGGCGACGAATTGGGCTTGATCTTGGGCCTTCCTTGGCGCGTGGGCTGTCCTCGGTGGATGTTCTTGATGTGCTGGTCCAGCAAAGGTGGGTGGAAAGGCCTTGCTTCCGGATTAAGCCCTCCAAGCGTCGTGAGCAAGTGGCTGCCAAAACAAATGGCGATTGGCCGGGACGGCAGTAGTGGTGAGAGGGAAGAAGGGCAGCGGTTGTATCCTTGGTTGGGATGTCCTCATCATCCTCCCTTCTTTAATTAGAAATTAGGCCTCGACTCCATCTCATTATCCTTCAAATTATTAGTAATAATGAAAGACAAAGCACGATGATAATGGCAATGGTTCTATACTATCCATGTTATCTTGTGAGAGAACTTTTGTAGCCAACAATACTTTACCCTTCAACTTAAGATCAAGTTTTTGAGCAACCTGGTGTAGTTGAATGGGTTGATTTACTAGCTACACTTTTAATTCCAATTGTCTTCTTTTTCTCTTTGAGCTCTTTTAACATCAATGTTTCTTGGATTCAGAGGGCTCATGGGTGTCAAAATAATTTTCTTTCCCTTATACAAGAAAGTATGCTCATTGGTCATACTGTTGATTTTGTTCATCGCGTGCAGGCTGTGCGCTAAGTACACGTGTGACAACAAGAGCCGGATATTTCTTGGATGCTGCAGAAGTGATAATCTCTTCTGCTGGCTCTGCAGTGTTAGTGGCAACAAGAGCATATTCATTTTCATCAATGTCACTAGCACTAGTGTACTGTAACATCCCAAAATTTGGGTTTTCAAAAATTTATATTTAAATTAGCTTTCAAAAATTTTTACATCAATCTTATTTGATTAAAGAAGCTTAATTTAGAATTTTTAAATCTTAAACAATTTAATATGTAGATCGTATTGTACATCAAGTAATTTAAAATTTAGTTTCTACATGTTCTTTGTATCTCAGGAATTTTCCAAATTTGATATTTGCTAAAAATTAATTAAAATTATTAAATTAAACATTTGGATGTTAATTGGATTTTTATTTGGATTTTAATTGAATTATTAATTGTTAAGACAAGTCTATATCCAAATTCCATTTCAAAACATTTCCAAAAGTCTCATCAATTAAAAATATAATTTGGAGACAAAATAAACGATTTGGTTTTGCTAAAACTATCTTATTTAATATAAATAAACCTAAGGGAATTTCTACTGAAATTTCCTACATTTAATCAAATTACATATTTTCTAAAACCTTTCCAAAAGCTTTAACAAAATAAAAATATATGTTGACATAAAAATAAAATATTTGGTGGTACCAAAATATTTTAGTTGATCTCAAAATATCCTAACTAAACTCCCTAAAATTTCTTAGAATTTTTGGGGTTGTTTTAATATTTTTCAAATTTAAAAAGATATTAAAAACAGTATAAAAGTATTTATTGTACAAGAATAAAATAATTATTTTATGTAATAATATTTTATTTGTGTTACTAAGGCTGTGGGTCACGTTCCAAATTTTTTCCAGAATTTTTAACGGTTGTTTGACATTTATTTCAATTTTTCTTGAACGGTTATTTGATTTTCGGATTAAATAAACAGTAACGCTATAGTAATTCCCGATAGTTTTCAGTCATAACTCATGTGAGCATTTTCTGACGATCCGATGGTCCGATCGTTCTATAAATTGAACCACAAATTCTTACGTGCGTTCTCTTTACAACCCAATTGGAATTTTTCCCATACAAGTTTTGGATCGTCCTGTATGAGCCATTCTTTTCAACTCCAGCGAAAATTTCGACGAGCTCTCCTGGTCACTCCCAAACTTTTTTTCAATCTGAAATTTTTCCCAGAGCTTCCTCTTGCTGTCCTCCACCTCCAGTAAAATCAGATTTTGAAAATACCTACCAGAGCACCTTAGGCCACCGATTTCTTTCTCAACTCCGGCGAGCTTTTCCCGTTGATCCACCACTCCTTTGTAGCTGTAAATTGAACCCTAGACGCCTCTACTCATTCCCCACATCATACTCAAAGATCAGCATCAGAACCATAACAGATCTCCCTCGTGAGCCTTCTTCCCCAACTCGGGTGAGAACTTTCGCCGAGCCTCTCTGAGGCGCCTCGAACTCCGCTCATCCTCAAATTTATTGTGGAGCACCCCATGATGTTTGCAAACAACCCTGTAAAAGCAGTTTTGGAAGATTCCAAACAGAGCAGCAAGGCGCACAAGCATCGCTCATGAGCGCCGCCCCGCGTCGGCCTGTTTTGGCGTCGTGTTCCTGGTCGGCTTGTCATGCTTTTTGGTGATCCACCTATGCCACCTTGTGATCTATGGTACCCTCTGTCTTCCTTTGAAATTTTGTACAATTTGGTTTATGGAATCAAAAGTTATGGCCGTTCCAATATCAAATCATGTTTCTGCCCGTTCTCTTTCGTTTTTGCGAGTTTGGCCGTGAAATTTTTATGGTAGACTCCTGGTGATGTCCCCTACATGTTTCTCACTCTAACCCATGGTTTTGTCCTTGTAACTTTGCGCAGAAATTTTTTTTCTCCGATCGATGCGTTGCAGACGGCGAAAAACTTCGCCGCTGCTCCTGCTGATCCGTAGGTAAAACTCATATCCGCTCCATCGCCACTTTGTGCCAAATGTTCCCAGATAACTCTCTGTAAAATTTGGTTAGGTTTCGCGGCAATACTTTAATAGTTATGATCGCTTGATCTATTAGTTCCAGGAGCCGCTCATCGCGGTTTGTGATCAATCCATTGAGTTGCTGCCAAATCCGGCAATATCGTTGAGTTCGTGTCGCGCGTTCACACGATGGACATTTCTTTCATCAGCAGCATCTACGAAATTCTTTTTTATTAAATCGGCCGCCGCCTTTTGTTGCCGTATGTACCGTCTTTTGCCGCTAACCAATTTAGTTCGCTTCGCCATGTTGTCTGTCGAGCTGGGTCACCATTCCTGTTTAATCCATTTTGGAGTGCATTGGGTCCCCGTTTGCCATTAGAGCCTTGTTCCGTTTATAGCGGTCGTCTTTTCAACCTAACCCTTTGTTATCCACTCGCCTCGATTAACCATCCTTGGTAACATTCTATCGCTGTTATGTCATTGCAATCGACGGTCGCCACCTTGTTATTTAATGGCGTGTCATCGCCAACTTCATGGCCATTTGTTAACGCTTTTGCCGTTAACGTCTCCACCGCTAACGCTCCACCATTAACACTTTGCTCTCATCGTATCATTTGTCATCGCATGGGTGCATGCAAGTGGAAGCCCTAATGTGATGTCCTTAGCTTTTTCTATCGCTTATTGTGATCTAGCCCATCACGTTGAGTTCAGTCTTGTATTCCTGTCATTACTGCCTCGTCGTCGTCGAGTCCCGTCCTCGATGTAAGACTAACCTCCGGATCAAACCGTAGTGAATGTCGATCCCATCCGTTCTTGTCTTATCCTTGAAAATCTAATCTGCCATTAACCTAGAATTCATTCGTGGTCTTGGTTGATAGACCATTAGCCACATGTCATATTCTTGTGCGGTCCTAGTCTATCGGGCCTATCTCGCCTTTTGGTTGATGCGCCGCTCAATCAACAAAAGTCAACCTCGAGCATCTGCTTAGTTCATGGCGAACTAACGTATCATCGTGGACCCGGTCTATAGATCGAGAGTCCATATGTCATCGGCTAGCCAATCAAAATAATAACTTTGGAAGAAATATTCTTCGGAATACTATTTCTTCTTTCCCAGTTATTAATCTTTCTCTTCGGTGTATTTTTCGAAAACCGTTCTATTTTGTCTAATCATCGACCTAATCCATTCAAGTTCCTAATTTCATCTAAGCCGTTGTGCCCAATGCTATTCGTTCTTAATTTGGAGTTTACTTGATTTGCCTTTTGAGTTTTGTTGTATTTGTATTTTTTATCATTAGACGCTGCGTTAAGTCACTTTCGAAGGAGCCGAGGATTAAGCAAGGTGAGATTGAAGATCGAGGATCAAGGATCGAAGATAAAGAGTAAAGAATAATATAAATTGCAAGGGCGAGCAAGTTGTGCTTTGACCATATTGATCCCATGTTTTAAAATTACTTCGCTTGAAATTATTGCATGCTAGTTTGAAATAAACCGATTTCAATTAATCTGGGATTAGATAATCAACCTACTTGTTATTGCCACTTTGTCTCTATTATTTGTATGCCATGATTCATTTGTCACCCTAGATTGTGGATTAATAGTTGGACATTAATAATTTGCCAACATGGGTTGATTAGGCCGTATAGTGTGCTAATAGCCCCGCTAATGAGATTTATCATGATTTTGGAAAATTAAAGTTAATATTGACTTAATAAGATATGGAACGTGTTTTTGGGAATGTGGCATGTGTTATTGAGTTGATGATGGCACGTGCAGCATGGTAAAGGGCTGGGGTGGGAAAGTGATTTGGGTGAGGCAAGTGGCAAGATTGTTTGGTGGGCCAAGAGTGGCAATTGAGCGGTCGTGACGGTTTTAGATTGTTTCAGTGGGCCAAAAGTAGCAATTGGGGCATCGATTTGGTTTTATGACATGTTGATGTGATGAACTTTTGGTTAGTCTTGCTTCGGTCAACTAAGGACTTAATCTTATGAGCCTTTGACTGGAGTCATTCATACAACCACAAGTTCGGTATGGGGACGGACCTGCTGAGTAAATTGTGAAATCTATTCCTCGGACTATCGTAGGAGTGAGTCCCGAGTGAACGGGTAGTAAAACTCACAGCACAAGAGGGGCCCGGATGTGGTAACCATTCCACACGTTGTTGAAACATTAGCTGCAAGATTGGGTTTAGACGGATCTTTGGAAAGGCTTTGTTATGATCGCCATTCGCGATACTATTGTATGGCGATTCACTACCGACGTGGTGAGTCGATTATATCTTGTGGGTAAAGTGTATAACCTCCGCAGAGTGTAAAACTATTCGAATAGCCATGTCCACTCAGATGGACATTGCTCGGGATTACATCAAGGTTAGATTTTGATAAAATGAGGTTGGGAATGTGGACAAGGTGATATGAAAATTGGTTAAGGATGAGAAATGCTTTGCTTGAGAATGATTATGAAATTTATTATGAGTATTATTGTTTTATCGCTTATCTATTATGATTATTTGTGAATGCCGCTTTATTGCAAAAGAACCTTCACCATTCCTTTGGAATAAGCCATGCATGTAGTAATAGAATTGCATTCGCAGTACGACTTGTTGAGTACGGTTGTGTACTCACCCTTGCTTTAACAAAACATCACCAGCTTGAGGAGAAGTCTTTGTCTTCGATTTAAGGAGAAGTTCTCAAGAAGGCTAATATCTAGGAGTTGAACCTTATCAAATGCCTGTGGTATTTTGATGGGATTCACCGACGCTCTTCGTTCGTCATTGCTCATTTTATTTCCTCGAGTTGAAGCCATCTAGGCTTCACAATTGTAAGTTGACCTTAATGTTTTTCAACATATTATATTAAAAGATGAATTCTTTATTTATTAATCCGTTGTGTATGATTGTGATATTCATCTTTGTTAATGTGGGTACTAGCTCTCACGATCTCAGGACTAGTCTTTGAAAACACAAAGGGTTTCCGGATTATAATCGGGTCCGACATGTACTCACCATTTTCTCGATTATTAGAGCACATTGATTAGGCGGTCTCGCATCATGCGGCCCCATCCCTTTGCATCGAAGCTAATCAGATTTCTGCGTTAACTCATGGTGGAGTAATCGAGGAAGCACTCTTGGCGGTGCTTGAAGTGTGATCGACTTGTTTGCCTCCTAATGCGTGATGGCGTCAAGTAGTTGGAACAGTGGGTGTAGGTACACGCCGAGATATGGAAGATGATGCCTTGGTATGGATTGGACCGACTTGGATGTGGAAGAGCCTCCAAGATTACCTCGCGTTGTCGATCGACTTCGATTCCAAGACTTTCCTTTTGCTTTCAAAGCAAGATGGTACAACGAGTGATAGAATTGTATTCTTTATAATCAAGTATATCCTGTATTTCTCGGTTAAGCCCACCCAAGAACCTAGCCATTTTTGCATCTTCACCCTCTTCTAACCCATAGCGTAACATGCCAATTTGCAATTCCTGATAATATTCCTCAACCGTTTTATCACCTTGATTAAAGCGCTGCATTTTATTCAATAAATCACAAGCATAGTATGTAGGAACAAATCTAGCCCTCATGGCACGCTTCAACCCATCCTAAGTTGTAGGTACATCACGGTTGGCTCTACATAGTTCTTTCCACCAAATAGATGCAAAACCAGTAAATTCACTAGTGGCAGCATGAACCCTTTTACGCTCAAAGAAGTCATAGCAAGAAAATTTTTGATCTACCGCCAACTCCCAATCTAGATAAACATCGGGATTATATGTGCCATCAAAAGGAAGCATGGTAAATTTTATTTTTTCCATAGAGTCATCACATTCTTCCCTTTGATCATGCTGATTTCTAGCCATACCTTGTCTATTATTGCGGAGTCGACGATGAGCTCGGGTGGTGTGCATATTCATCACGTAGTCGTCCTCAGTGTCGGCGGCGTAGTTGTTCTCCTCTTGATTCACCCCATTTAAAGGAGTAGGGACAGCTGGTGGAACGTCGCGTTGGCCCAAAGCATGACTAGCAGCACCATTGTTTGGGGCAGCACCCTAAAGAAACTGTGCTAACTATGCTTGAAGCTCAGTTAGTGGTGCCAATTGCGCCTGAATCACATCAAGGGTGTCATGAGTTCGCATTTGATGCTAATGGTGCATCCTGTTGAAATGAGTGACCCAACGCCGTTTCTTTGGGTGTGAGGGGTCCTCACGCTCATTCCCATCGCCGACGTTATTCCCATGATTGCTTGAATACTGCATAGTTAGTAGAAACAAAGAAACTTCACACGTATATGAAAGCTCCTATGAACTACTAGGTTGTATGCAAGTGCAAGCCTCACACACGCCAAGCTTCTACCAAGTTCTCACAAGTCCTCGATATGGCAAGTTTATTACAAATTTCGGAACTCGTGTGGTTAAAAAGATGGTGGAGCTTGGACGAACAATAATATGTAGCAAAAGAGGAACTAGTACAAAATCGGATGTTCCGATGTTTCCAAAGACATGCCAAAAACCCTAAAACCCCGATTTTTTTGTTCTATTTCTTTGGTGCGGCTTTTTTTTGTGGGGCAAATTTTCTGGACTCTAGGTAGAAAACGAAATTAAGGGAAAATCTCACCGAGCAACCTTGAGCTCTGATACCAACTTGATGGGGACAAGATCCCGATCTTCTGGTGAGATGATGATACGCTGATTTGGGGGTGTTGATGGCACCAATTTAGGCTTCCTACCAAATGTGCCTGGAGCTTCATTAATCGCAATGCCAAATCCACACTTGACATCAAGTGGTTGGTTGAGGTCCTTGTCCTTCACCATCGATGTTTCCAGCTGAGCGTGAACCACTCCCATTTCCTCCTTGGTTGCCTCGAGTGTTCACCATCTGCCGATTGCGCCATGGTTTAGAGACGAGAGGAAATAAGAATAGACAAGTAATAGAGTACTTATGTGGGTCAAAGGTGTAGTACAAGATCTAACTTTATTACTTTATTAATATCGAGGTATGGTTGCTCACAATGCCTATGGGCCATGCAACACATACCGATCACTCACAAGCATGAAAGAAGCAAATCAAACTAATACTCTGGAGTCAAACGCCTCTAAGGGTGACTCTTATTCCAAGACGTGACTCAACGCAGGAGTCTCAACTGCTAATCCTAACGCCACTCCTCGAGCCAACCCCCACCGGAACTTCCTCGTGGATACACCGCGTGTCTTTGGTCTTTGGTACAAACCTATCCTAACGATCTCTCCATTGGATGCGCCTCGCATGTGCTCAACCTCCATCGCCTCGCTATTTCCAAGCTCTCGCTTCACTTCCACTGCTCCGACTTCACTTCCCTCGCTCCGCGGCTCCGCTTTGTGGTCCTCTCCGGTGCAGGCCGTGTAGCTCAAAGACAGCTCGGCTCGTCCGTATAACGTTGCTCTAGCTCCTAATCTCTCGATAGAGGGCTGGGCATCACAAGTTCGACGCAGATGTGCCTCGTCGCGGAACTGGAAGCCACGAGACCTTCGCAGCCTCCTTGAACCGCCTCGCCGATAACATCCTCTTGAGCGATAACATATCCGCCGTGGGTGATCGTGGCATCCTCCTCCTCTATGGGCTCTCGGTTGTAGCGAGTGTCTCTGCGTGGGTGGTGACGAAACACCGTGCCATCCAACTCCTGGGTAGGTACGAGCACCGCCTCATCGCCAGACGCGATGTCTCTCGAATCAGCGGCCAAATGACAACCTCCTCGGCCGTGATGCGGATATGACGATTTCGCCTCGCTATCTATCCCGAGCGTAAACCGTGATAGTGACATCCTGCAATATCCAGCCCCTACCCGATCTCTGAGTTCCCTGCGAATCGGCACATTATAATTCCTCAAGAATCGTGATCATACGCCAAAGCTCATGGCGCGCCCTCCAACAAGCGCCACCAAAAGAGTGGATCATCCTCATCGCCAAAGGTCACCACGGAAACTCGAAATTTTAAAACAAAGCGTAGACGTGATAAATTCAGCAGGGGTATTGAAAGGAGAGAAGGGTAAGTCGAGATTGCATTACCCACAAGATACAACAAATACCACCAAGGCAAATAACCGTGAACGAAGCCTTTCCAAAGTTCCATCTAAACCCACACGCCTCGCTAAGGTTTCAACACCGAGGGACCGTTACCACACCAGTGGCCCCTCTTGCGCCATGTGAGTTCTCATCCGCCTCGGGCCTCACACCACCACGATAGTATCAAAGAATAGATTTCCGGTTTACTTAGCTAAGCCTCGTCCCATTACGGGGCTTGTGGTTGTATGAAAGACTCGCTCAAATGCTCGCAAGGTTAAGTTCTTAGTTGACCGAGGCAAGACTAACCAAGTGTGATCTCAATTATCCAAAACCAATAAGAAAACCAACACGACCTTGATTGCCACTCTTGGCCCACCAAACAATCTTGCCATTTGCCCCAGTCTAAATCATTTTTCCACCCGACATTGACCATTGCACCACGTGCCATCATTAACTCAATAACACATGTCTCATTCACAAAGCATGTTCCATATCTCATTAAGTCAAGATTTACTTTGGTATTCCAAAATCATGAAATGTCCACGGCGTGGCTAAGCATACTACTTGGTCTACTCAACCCATGTTGGCAAATTATTAATGTCCAACTATTAATCCATAACCTAGGGTGACAAAAGATTCTGGCCTACAATTATATATGACAAGGTGGCATACAAGAACTTAGGCATTTAACTAATCCCAAAACTTATTCAAAGTCATTTCTATCAAATTAGCATGCAATAGTTTAAATCAAAATAATTTGCTCTAATAGGTTCAACATGATCAAACACAACTTGCCTTCAAAAAGTGCTGATTATGGCTCCTGAGCTTGCTCCTGGGTCAGAACCTCTCCCTCGAAACCTTCGGGCACTTCAACGTCTACGCGTAACGTATACACAAAACAATAAAATAAATAAACAGTAGATAAACAATGCTCAAAAATTCAAATAAAATTCATAAACAGAAATATCACAATTTTACAAATTTATAGAAATTGGAATCACTCAAATCGGAGTTAAAACGCGAAAGTTATAAGCATTTGAAGTTTCAAAATATATTTAAAATCAATATACCGAATTAAATAAATATTTTCTTTTTCGGAAAATTAATTATTGCGTCATCGTGACACGTGTCGCCACCAGAGTGTGACACATGGCCCTGCTGACGTCGTACTGACCGGCTCCGTCTTGGCGACGGCAAGATGACGTCATCATTGACTCATCGGCAATTGGGACCCACCGTGGACGCCACCGACGTCACCGGATCGGTCGGCGCCTGACATGCGGGCCCGTCTTTGTCGGCGACTCATGCGCATCTTGGCGCGGCGTGGTGCGGCGATATGTGGGTCCGCTTGTCGCCATCGTCACGCACAAAGGAAGCGGCGACGTGGCTCTCTACCGCCCTCGGTTGCATCTAACGGTGGAGATTAGAAGATGGGGTTTATTGCTTATGGGCGGCGTATAAACCGGGTCGTCGATTGAGAACGGACGATCGACGGAGCTCGGGGTGCGGCGATGGCGCGTATGGCAAGGCTGCTTGATCGGAGACGAAAGACGGCGACGTAGGCGGCGCTGGCGTTCCGTGGTCCTCCGGCGGCGGCGGTATGTACTCGACGCAAACGACGCTACAACCTGACTCCGGCAATCAAGCGACGGCAGCGGAGGATGGACGGGCGACGGCAGCGAGCGGGTCAAAGAATCGCGGCGGATGGTCTCGGGACTTCGGCGAAGCTCGTCTAGGCGCGCGTCTCGGCGGCGTCGGTGTCTGGCTAGGTGCAGCGCAAACCGAGGAATTTCTGAGAGGGTGGCGCGATTAAATAGGGGCTCTTGGCGTCCGCGTCTCTGAAATCATCGCGAGGAGTCCGTGGCGGCATGAGTCCCGAGAATAAGATTGGGTGACGTGGCGCATCGTGGGCCGTCGGATGAAGATCGAACAATGGCGCGCTAGGGTTTTTCCGGAGCGGGCGACGATTACTCGACCGATCTTGTTCATCGATTTTAATCCTTTTCCTAATAAAATTAATTCTTGAAAAAAATAATTTATTTAAGGCATTAAAAATATCGAGAAAAATTTCGAAAAATTCTCAAAAATATTTTAAGACATTTGTGACTCAAATAAAATATTTTCAGCAAAACTTTACTTTGTCTTTTCCATTATTTAATTAATTTGATAAATGGCTTAATTCAAAATAAATCCAAATAAATCCAAATAAATTCGAGAAATTCCCAAAATTCAAAATACCACTTAAATGCAAGAAAAGCAAAAATTGGGTGTTACAAACCTCCCCTTAACGGAATCTCGACCCCGAGATTCAGTAATCACTAAGAATAGGTTAGGAATTCCTTCTTGAGGTCCTCTTCAGCTCCTGTGTTGCTTCGCTCTCGGAATGGTTACTCCATCAACTCGCAAAAGCGGTCGATTTGTTTCTCGTTTCTCGATCTCTGGTGTCCAAGATTTTCACGGGTACTCTTTATAAGTCAAATCCTCCTGCTGCTCGGCCGGCTCTAACGGCATCCGCTCTTCGCACTCGGAGACATTTCTTTAACTGTGACATGGAACACATCATGCACACCGCTAAAGACTGCGGTAACTCCGGTGACACGCTACTTCACCTCTTCGACTTAGGATCTTGAATGGCCCAACATATCTTGGCACTAACTTCCCTTTAGTGTGAAACCTCTTAACTCCTTTGAGTGGGTAACTCGAGATACACATAATCTTGAGGGCTCAAAGCTCAAATCCTGCGGCGATTATCAAGATAACTCTTACGCCTTGATTGTGCAATTTTCAACCTTTCACGATCATGGCTACCGCTCTTGACTTCTCGAAGAATATCTCGCCCAAACATATGGCGTTCTCGGTCTCATTCGAGTTCAACGGCGTTCACAGGGTCTTCCATATAGCGCTTCAAATGGCGACATCTGCAAACTTGCACAGTAGTCAATTATTATAGCTGAACTCAGATATCTGCAAGCACTTGTCCCACGCAGTTGTATAAGCCAATGCACATGCCCTCAACATGTCCTCCAAAGATGTCGATTAACTCTTTCTGTTTGCCCATCTGCTCATCTGTGATGCGCGGCATCAAGTTCGAGACGGTCCCTAGAGCCTCATGCAAACTTATCCCAAAATCTTGAGGTAAACTAAGTACCTCTGTCTCGATACAATTTTCTTGAACTCCATGCAAACACACAATCCTTGACATATACAATTCGATAAGCGGTCCCTGAATAGGTAGTCTTCACTGGTATAAAGTGGGCGACCTTTGTCAAACGGTCCACTATAACCCATATGGAGTCATACCCTGTCTGGGTCCTCGGTAAACCGGTAATGAAATCCATTTCGATTTCCTCCCATTTCCACTCAGTATCTTGGTGGCTCGCAGCAGCCTTCGCTGCCTTTGATGCATTGCTTTGACTCTTTGGCATATGTTGCACAACGCAACATGCTCTGCAACCTCACGCTTCATGCTTGGCCACCAAAATCTTTCCTTCAGGTCTTGGTACATCTTAGCGCTTCCCGGATGAATCGAGTACTTGGAATCATGGGCTTCCTCCAAAATCACCGCCTTGACTCCTTGTGTGTACGCATATCGATTTTTAATCCACAATGTACCTTGCTCATCCAAATTTTGAAATCCTTCGCCTTGCCTTCCTCCATTTTGGACTTAATTCTCACGAATCTTGACATCATCATTCATCCCTCACTTAATATGATCTTCGAGGTAGGCTTCACCTCTAAAGCGCTCTTAATCCCTTAGGTACAACTTCCAACTTCAGCTTCGAAATTCCTTGCATACCTCGGACTCGACTTGCTTCCACCAACATATTCACCGAATGGCTTTTTAGGCTCAAAGCATCGGCCACCACATTGGCTTTTCCAGGTGATAATGAACCTAGATTGTAATCATAATTAATTCCAACCACCTCCTCTGCCTCATGTTCAGATCCGATTGAGTAAATATATATTTAAGACTCTTATGGTCAGTGTACACCTCACATCTGTTTCCAATCAGATAGTGCCGCCATAACTTCAAAGCATGCACTACGGCTGCTAACTCCAAGTCATGTGTTGGGTAGTTCTCCTCATGCGGCCTCAACTGCCTCGACGCATATGCGACGACCTTTCTGTCTTGCATTAACACGCAACCAAGCCCTTGGCGCGATGCATCACAGTATATATCAAAACTCTGGCTTAGATCCGGTAGAACTAACACTGGTGCCGTGGTCAAACGCTTTCTTCAACTCACGAAAACTCCGCTCACCTTAGGCGCCCATGTAAACTTCTTCTCCTTTTTCAACAATTGCATAAGAGGTCTCATAATCGTTGAGAATCCTTCAATAAATCGGCGGTAATAACCACCATTCCAATGAAACTACGATTTGAGTCACCGTCTTGGGTGGCTCCCAATACAACACTTGCTTCCACCTTACTTGGGTCAAGCTGCGACTCCTTGGCGGTCACCACATGTCCAAGAAATTCCACCTTGTTCTTCCGAAGTCACACTTGCTAAACTTAGCTTAAAAGTTGTTGCTCTCTTAACTTTTCGAGAACTAGCTTCAGATGTTCGCATACTCTTCTCTCGTCTTAGAGTAGACTAGAATGTCATCTATGAACACAACAACGAACTTGTCCGGTATTCCATGAAAACCTTGTTCATCATGTTCATGAAGTATGCAGTGCATTTGTCAAACCAAAAGACATAATCAGAACTCAGAGTGCCCATATCTTGGCGAAAATGCGGTCTTGACACATCCTCCGATCGAATCTTCGTAGGTGATATCCTCGATCGTGGGTCAATTTTGGAGAAAACTCGGCTCCTCTCAAGCGATCAAATAGGTCATCGATTACGGGTAGTGGGTACTTATTCTTGATAGTGACTTCATTCAAAGGCTTGTAATCCACACACATCCAGTAACTTAGTCCTTCTTCTTGACAAAAGAACCTGGTGCTCCCCATGGCGATTTAACTAGGTCTGATAAATCCCTTATCCAATAATTCCTCAATCTGCTTCTTCATTTCGACCAGCTCATCGGTTGACATCCGATAAGGTCTCTTAGCTATCGGGCCGCATTCCGTGTACTAACTCGATTATAAACTCTATGTCCTGTCTCGTGGCATCCTGTAAATCCTCTAGAAACACATCAGGGTACTCTCGACAACCGCACATCTTATATGCTAACGGCCTTCACACTATTGACCATCAACTGTCCATCCCGAACGGCGCTTGCTCAAACTCTATTTTTCTCCCACAAGGACTCTCGATCGATATGACTCTTCGTCCACGCCTAATACAACCTTGTGTTTAGACAACCAGTCCATTCCCAAAATAACATCTAGGGTCCGGGTATCTAACACCACTAAGTTTGCTAGGAACTCGCTCCATCTATAAGCAACTTTACCCTGAACATCCTACATCGGATCGGAGTTTCGATCCGGTGATTGTACTAGCAATACATGCCTATGGTTCACCATTTTCAATCCATTGTTCACAAAGAAAATCCGAGATATAAACGAATGCGAGGCTCGAGAATCAAATAAAAGCATTGCTGGTGTAATTGAGTTGACCAAGAACTTACCCAAGATGACGTCCGATGTATTCTCTGACCGCATCGGCGGTGACATGATTGACTCGCCTCTTACCACCGATCGTGTGGCGCTCAGATTGTGTAGCTCCACGGCTTGCTCTGACGGGTGCCTTCGTTGGAGTAGTTCCAAGATTGAAGCGAAGTGGTGTCCTCCTCCTCCCTTCTTAGGACAGTAATTGGCAAAATGCCCTGGCTCGTGACAGATAAAACAACGTTTAACTGTCGACTGCTGGCTCCCTGCAGATGCATTCCCAACTGGTGTTGGTGTCTGGAAATTTTGTCCGGCAGGTCTTGGTACTGGTGGTGGCGTCGTCATCACATTCCTTGGCGAATCAAGAACTGGTTTGGTGTAACCCTCAAACAGCCGCGCTCCGGGCGTGCTCCTGCTATGCCATCTCTGCGCTTAGGCTGTCCTCGGCTCCTTGCGCTTGTCCTCCAATATCGGCGCTTTGTTCACTAGCTCTGAAAATCGGGGAAGGTGTGGGTTATGAGTCCCACGCAGCCCTGAATTCAGTCCTTTCATGAATCGAGACCGCTCGCCTTATCCGCTGCTACATCCTCGGTGCGTAGCGTGCACCGCGTGAACTTATTCGAGATACTCGAGACATCGATTGATTGCCTTGCTTCAAAGGTTCTAAACTCCTCCTTTTTCAGCTCCATGATGCCTTGAGCACATGGTACCACGAAAGCAATCGTGAACTCCTCCCACCGATGTCTTGTGGTTGCTCATGAGCAATGCAAGAGTTTTCCCACCATTCAATTGCGGTTCCTTCAAGTCGATGAGAGGCATAGAATACCCTCTCATTTCCTTCTGCTTGGGTAATGTGCAACTTCCTCTCTATCGCTCTCGACCAATCATCTGCCTCCAATGGATTGGCATTCCCGAAAATGTGAGGTCGTGTCCTCATGAATTCCGATAGCCTCGAGGGTGGCCTCTGACCGGGTTGACTTGGTTAACTTGGGCGGCGGCCGCTGGCAGGCGGTGACTCGTCATCTGCGCGATCATGGCATGCATTAATCGGGTGCTGCTGACAACAAAGGCTCCAAGGTTACGTGATATCAGCTGGCGGTCTTGGTTGAGGTCCTTGTCCTTCACCATCGACAGTTTCGGTGAGCGTGAACCACTCCCATTTCCTCCTTGGTTGCCTCGAGTGTTCACCATCTGCCGATTGCGCCATAGTTTAGAGACGAGAGGGAAATAAGAATAGACAAGTAATAGAGTACTTATGCGGGTCAAAGGTGTAGTACAAGATCTAACTTTATTACTTTATTAATATCGAGGTATGGTTGCTCACAATGCCTATGGGCCATGCAACACATACCGATCACTCACAAGCATGAAAGAAGCAAATCAAACTAATACTCGGAGTGAAAGCGCCTCTAAGGGTGACTCTTATTCCAAGACGCGACTCAACGCAGAGTCTCAACTGCTAATCCTAACGCCACTCGAGCCAACCCCACAGGAACTTCCTGGTGGATATCTACCGCGGTGTGTTTGGTCTTGGTACAAACCTATCCCAACGATCCTCCATTTGGATGCGCCTCCTGCCAAAGCTCAACCTCCATCGGCTCTGCTTGGCCTCCACAAGCTCGCTTCACTTCCACTGCTCCGACTTCACTTCTCCGCTCTGCGGCTGCGGCTCTCGCTGTGGCTTCTCCGGTCTGGCAGTGTAGCTCAAAGATGGCTCCGGCTCTGGTCCGTGCTAACGCTGTTCTCCAGCTCCCAATCCTCTGGATAGAGTGGGCCAAGTACTCACAAGTGCACCTTGAATGAGCCCTCGCCGCGTGAACTCGCCACGAGACCTCTGCTGCCTCTGAACTGTCTCGCCGATAACATCCTCTTGGCGATAACATATCCGCCGTGGGTGATCGTGGCATCCTCCTCCTCTATGGGCTCTCGGTGCCAGCGAGTGTCTCTGCGTGGGTGGTGACGCAAACTCTCGTGCCATCCAACTCCCAGGGGTAGGTAATAGCACCGCCTCATCGCCAGACGCGATGTCTCCCGAATCAGCGTCAAATGACAACCTCTGGGCTGTGATGCGGATATGACGACTTCGCCCTCGCCCTATCGGCGTAGAACCGTGATAGTGACATCCGAGGGCAATATCCGGTCCTACCCGATCTCTGATGAGTCCCGATAAATCGGCTCATTATATCCTCAAAGAATCGTGATCATACGCCAAAGCTCATGGCGTACCCTCCAAGGCGCTCACCAAAGAGTGGATCATCCTCATTCGCCAAAGGTCACTCACGTGAAACTTCGTAAATTTTAAAACAAAGCGAGGCGTGATAAATTCAGCAGGGGGTATGAAAGGAGAGAAGGGTAAGTCGAGATTGCATTATCATCTTGGCACATTTTAGCTTTTAGAAAATAGTTTTATCCTCACTTCGACCATTCTAACTAAGGGCTAGTCCTACGATCAAGATGGCTCGATACACCTCTGTCGGGACCCGAATTTGCAAATCCGGACCCTCCGTGTATTCAGCACTAGTCCGGGATCACGCTTAGTGCACAGCCTCAACATTGGTACATATCACGGTCATAACCAACGAAATAATAAGTACTTTGATTAAATACTCAAACTAGTTGATCGACCTTATGGTCAAGATTACAAAGATACGCCTCGCAGAAGCTAAGAATTATTATAATATCCAAATGCAATGAAATAAAATAAACTCGTGGTGCCAACCAATTTGCCACGAGCAACCATTTGGCTCGCACCCTAGTTAAATCGGCTCCTCGATACTCCTCCTCCTGAGCAGGAGTTGCTTCTTCTTCAACTGAAGTTGTGTTGTTGTGGGGTGAGTACGTTGAGCACTCAGCAAGTCATGCACATAATGCAATGCTAATATACTATATGCATGGCTTAGTACAAAGGATAGGCTATGGTTCATGTGCAGTACAGCATTTCAAATAAATAGTAATAGATTGCAAAGCAGTAAAACAGTAGTAGGAATAGTAGCTTTCACAAACATTTCAATTGTAATTCATTTTTCCATCCTAAGTCAAATTCATCATCACCAACCCAAGCATTTTCCATAAACAAGGTATTTTCATGAAAATCTAACCCTTGACCATAATCATGAAGCGATGCTCATTACCGTGAGCACGGCTATTCGAATAGGTTGTACACTCTGCAGAGGTTATACACTTTACCCACAAGATACAAATCAAATACCACCAAGGCAAATAAACCGTGAAGCCTTTCCAAAGTTCCATCTAAACCCATCTTGCTCGCTAAGGTTTCAACACTGGAGGGATCGGTTACTACACCTGTGGCCCCTCTTGCGCCATGTGAGTTCTCATCCGCTTCTCCTGCCTCACACCACCACGACAAGTATCAAAGAATAGATTTCCAGTTTATTTAGCTAAGCCGTCCCATTCACGGGGCTTGTGGTTGTATGAAAGACTCAGTTCAAATGCTCGCAAGGTTAAGTCCTTAGTTGACCGAGGCAAGACTAACCAAGTGTGATCTCAATTATCCAAAACCAATAAGAAAAACCAACACGACCGCCCAGTTGCCACTCTTGGCCCACCGTAAACAATCTTGCCATTTGCCCCGCCTAAATCATTTTCCCACCCGGTTCTTGACCATTGCACCATCGTGCCATCATTAACTCAATAACACATGTCTCATTCACAAAGCATGTTCCATATCTCATTAAGTCAGATTTACTTTGGTATTCCAAAATCATGAAATGTCACGTGGCGAGGCTAAGCATACTACTTGGTCTACTCAACCCATGTTGGCAAATTATTAATGTCCAACTATTAATCCATAACCTAGGGTGACAAAAGATTCCTGGCCTACAATTATATATGACAAGGTGGCATACAGCAACTTAGGCATTTAACTAATCCCAAAACTTATTCAAAGTCATTTCTATCAAATTAGCATGCAATAGTTTAAATCAAAATAATTTGCTCTAATAGGTTCAACATGATCAAACACAACTTGCCTTCAAAAGTGCTGATTATGGCTCTGAGCTTGCTCTGGTCGAGAACCTCTCCTCGAAACCTTCGGGCACTTCAACGCGTCACTGGCGTAGAACGATATACACAAAATAATAAAATAAATAAACAGTAGACAAACAGTACTCAAAAATTCAAATAAAATTTATAAACAGAAAGATCACAATTTTACAAATTTATAGAAATTGGAATCACTCAAATCGGAGTTAAAACGCGAAAGTTATAAGCATTTGAAGTTTCAAAATATATTTAAAATCAATATACCGAATTAAATAAATATTTTCTTTTTCGAAAATTAATTATTGCGCCATCTGTGACACGGTCGCCACCAGAGAGTGACACGTGGCCTGCCGACGTCACACTCGACGGGCTCCGTGGCCGACGTCAAGATGACGTCATCATTGACTCACTAACGGTGGGATTCCACTCGTGACGTCACCGACGTCACGGTCGTCTGGCACGACATGCGGGTCCGCGGTTGTCGGCGACTCATGCGCGCACGGTCTTGGGCGCGTGGTGCGATCGACATGTGGGTCCGCCTTGTCGGCCACCGCATGCGATGAACAGCGACGCGTGGCTCTTCGGCGCCCTCGGTTTGCATCTAACGGTGGAGATTAGAAGATGGGGTTTATCGTTTATGGGCGACGTGGCGAAACCGGTCGCCGATTGAGATCGGACGGTCAATCGGAGCTTCGAAGCGGCAGACGGCCGATTTCGGAGGCTTGGGCGATTTCGGCGATGGTGCGGTCAATACCGCCTGACCGGAGAGCGAAGACGACAGCGTGCGTCGCGGGCGTTCCGTGGTCCTCCGGCGGCGTCGGTATCTGGCCTTGGCAAGAAGGGACGCTACCGAGTCCGCAATTGGCACGGTGACGCGGAGGATGGGCGGCGGCAATGGGCAGGTCAAAGAATCGCGGATGGTCTCGGGACTTCAGCGAGCTCGGCGAAGTAGGCGGCAAGGCGTCTCGGCGGCGTCGGTGTACTGTAACAGTCTTGGCGCAAACCGAGGAACTGAGGAGGGGTGGCGCTTGATAAATAATAGGGGTCAGCGTCCGTCGTTTCTTCGAAATTCGCGTGAGGAGTCCGTGGTGGCCATGAGTCCCGTGAGAATAGGATTAGGTGACGTGGCGCATCGTGGGCGCTTGATGAAGATCGAACGGTTTGGCGCTAGGGTTTTTCGAGGGGGCGACAAGATTTCTACCAGATCTTGTTCATCGGGATTTTTAATGCTTTTCGAATAAAATTAATTCTCTAAAATAAAATAATTTATTTGAGGCATTAAAAATATAAGAAAAATTTCGAAAAATTCTCAAAAATATTTTAAGACATTTGTGACTCAAATAAAATATTTTCAGCAAAACTTTACTTTGTCTTTTCCATTATTTAATTAATTTGATAAATGGCTTAATTCAAAATAAATCCAAATAAATTCCAGAAATTCCCAAAAATTCAAAATACCACTTAAATGCAAGAAAAGCAAAAATTGGGGTGTTACACGCAGCACCCAGAATTTCTGTCCTGTGAGATTGTTCTATGATTTTCCGTCACTCCAGGAGGAATTCGGCCTTGGGACCAGATCCATTGGAAAGGTTATCTCGATGCCTTTCCAACGAGTTTCAACGTTGAAAACGGAGTTCGGATGTGGCAATGGCGCCCGCTTGAAATCTTTGCTGCTCTCGGATGGCCGAACCGGACTCGGCGATTTAATTGGGCTTGATCTTGGGCCTTCCTTGTGCGTGGGCTGTCCTCGGTGGATGTTCTTGACGTGCTGGTCCAAAGAAAGGTGGGTGGAAAGGCCTTGCTTCCGGATTAAGCCTCCAGCGTCAGACGGCAAGTAGCGGTGAAATACTGGTCGGGGGACTAAGAGCGATCATGAGGGAAGAAGGGCAGCAGCTTGTATCCTTGGTTGGGATGTCCTCATCACATGCTACTAAACCCACCGACATGATAGTAAAATCTATTTATACTGATAGTAAAATCCATGTGTACGGATAGTAAAATCAAATTTCATGCAGCGAGACTTATATCAATATGTTGCTCTCGTCGTCAGTAAGCTACTAGTGAAAATCGTTCATGAATCAAAACTGTCAATAAAAAGTTATGGCTAAATCAAATAAAAAATAGATTCATGTACAAACTAGGAAACATATTTATTGGATCACGCCATATGCAGCGCTGTATATAATCAATACTTCACGAGAAAAATTTGGGTGTTATTTGTACACCCATGTCCATATATTGGATACACCAATGCACGCAGTATATATATATATATATATATATATATATATATATATATATATATATATATATATATATATATATATATTGCAAACCACTCTTACCATGAAAACTTAGTGAAAACCACTAGTAAAAGTTTTAAAAATTCTCAAAAAATTACCATATGTAGGGAGGTGAGCCTCTACAATCCTGCAAAATTTGAAGATAAAATTAATGCATTTGAAAGATATGAAAAGACAAACAGCAAAATGAATAGTGCTAAATAGTGAAAATTACTATTCATGCTTAATTTGTCTTTTTCATAACTTCAAATGCATTGAGTTTCATCTTCAAATTTTGCAGGCTTGTATAGGCTCACCTCTTTACATATGATAATTTTTAGAGAATTTTTCAAAACTTTTACAGGTGGTTTCATAGAGTTTTCACCGAAGGGTGGTTTGCACTTAATATCCCCTATATATAGATGCATATGTGGTGCAAACCACCCTTTCAATGAAAACTCGTGTAAAATCACCCGTAAAAGTTTTAAAAATTCTCAAAAATTACCATATGTAGGGAGGTGAGCCTCTACAATCCTGCAAAATTTAAAGATGAAACTCAATCGCATTTGAAAGATATGAAAAAGACAAACAGCAAAATGAATAGTACTAAACAGTGAAAAATTACTATTTATGCTGAATTTGTCTTTTTCAGAACTTTCAAATACGATTTAGTTTCATCTTCAAATTTTGCAGGATTGTAGAGGCTTACCTCCCTACATATGATAATTTTTTGAGAATTTTTCAAAAATTTTACAGGTGATTTTCACGGAGTTTTCACCATAAGGGTGGTTTGCACCTATATGCCCCATATATATATATATATAATATACATATACATACATATATACATATATATATATATACATACATATACATACATACATACATACATATATATATATATATATATATATATATATATATATATATATATATATATATATAGGATACCATTTAAACAAACATATTATACTCCTTTATCTCTTTAGGTATACTCAATAATAATTCTAAGATACTCCGATGCGACATGGTTGAAAAAAATCATCGGAGCCCTTCATTTTTTTGCTATATACCCGTTTTCATATTTAAAAGAATATATACACAAATTATGCTATAAAAGGGGGGGTTTGATGATTTTTTTTGTGAAACTCACCTTGAAGTATCTTATAATTAGTATTAGAGTATACTCAAAAGGATAAAGAGGTATAACAACATCGTTTAAACGGTATACTAGAGGTGGAGTACGTACTCCCGTGAGTATAGAACCATTTTCATATATATATATATATATGGGCATATCGATCACAATCATGAGTTTGGTGCAATCACCATGCAATCCAACTAGAAAAGTTTCAAAAATTCTGAAAAATCATGGATCTACATCTCATCTTACCCCATCTACATATAAAATTTCATGATCAAATTCGTCCTATGTTAAGAGTAATAAAAAGATAAATTTCGACAAACTTGAATAGTTCAAATGCACCCCAAATTTGTCTTTTTTGTAACTTCTAGCATAGGGCGAATTTGATCATGAAATTTTATATGTAGATGGGGTAAGATAAGATGTACATACATGATTTTTTTCAGAATTTTTTGAAACTTTTCTTAGTTGTATTGCACGATGATTGCACCAAACTCATGATTGCACTGGATATATCCCCATATATATATATATATATATATCCAACTCTTACCAATTCTTGAATACTTTAATGGAGGAAGATTCAGTGCAGTTAGTACAAGAATCTTAGCATGCCACAATTAGTATATACTAGGATAGTTTTCACATCGTGATACGTCACGTGCGTTGTTTTTTCACATAAACAATTTCATTTTTTTGGCGGTGTTTTCTTTAAATCATCATGTATTTTTTGCATTTATCTAGGGCCCTTGCACGAAGGAACTGCGATCGCGCTAAATCGAAAGGTCCTTTTCATGAAAAACAATTGGAATGATCCAAACGTAACTAAGTTTTTTTTTCAAGATTGGGCCTGTTTGGTAGAGCTCAGATTTAAACTTCTCACAAATCAAACTTGTAGGCTAAAATAAAGTGAATTAAATTTATATTTTGGTCTAAAATGTAAATAAAATGATCTATGTAAATACTCTTAACGTATTTTACGACTCGACTTCATGAATCTGGTGAAGCTAAAATTTTGACTTCACCTGATTCTCGAATCTGGAGAAGTTGAATCTATGCCAAATGACTTTATTTAGGCCCTTTCACGAAAGATTCGCGATTTTCCTAAACCAAAAGGTTCTTTTCGTAAAAAACCATGGGAAGAATCTACACGTGATTACGTATTTTTTTATGGACCTACACGCGAAAAAAATGAGCGGAGCCGACCGGCTGAGCCGGCCGTGCGCGAGCCACGCGAGAGAGCTAGCGCGACGTGTAAGCGGTCACTGGCCAGGAAATCTTCGATCTTTAGTATAAGTTGTTTTCGCGGCGTAACACGCCACGCACGTTGTTTTTTTTCGCAGAAACAATTTCTTTTTTTCGGCGGTGTTTTTTTTAAATCGTCGAGAAAATGAGAGAAACGGTTGAAAGGACACAAATGCAATCACGTTTTTTTCACATCTATTTGGGGTTCTCTTATGAAAGATCCGCGATCGTGCTAAATCGAAAAGATTTTTTTCATGAAAAATAGCCAGAATGATCTAAACGTCACTATATTTTTTTCGGCATCTATTTAGGGTCCTCTCATGAAAAATCCACGATTTTTCATAACCAGAAGGTCCTCTTCGTAAAAAACCATGGAAATGACCTATACGTAATTACAGTTTTTTTGAGGGACCTAAACGCAAAAAAAAAAATTTAAGCCGAGCTGGCCGAGCCGAGCCACCGACTCTTACCAATAATAGTAGAGGTATTATGTGAATTGATAAATTTAACACAAAGAAAAAAATCGTTCACAAGACATATATATATTTATTTGGTATCCAATCCAACTCTTACCAATTCTTGAACACTTTAATGGAGGAAGATTCAGTGCAGTTAGTACAAGAATCTTAGCATACCACAATTAGTATATATGTGAATTGCTAAATTTAACACAAAGAAAAACAAAATCGTTCACAAGATTAATTATCACACTAGCTAATTACTAATGCTTAGGATCATATAGTCCTAATTAATCAAAACCACAAAAGCAATATGTCTACATATCTCGATGCAAGCAGCTAGCAGGCTAGCCCACGAGAAGTTGTACAACTGCAAATAGAAGGGGCCACGTGGATCAAGCTAATTGGCCAAGAACGCCTATTTAAGCGCACTCCCTTCACCCCTTGGGCTCTCACTCACGTCCCTCGCCCTGCTCTCACCATCCCCGTAGAACGAACACGCCATGGGCGCCTTCTCCTACTACACCGCCGGCATGGCGGTACTCATGGTGATGATGCCTGCTTTGTTGCGCGTGGCGGTGGCCGGTAACCCGCCGTTCTCGTGCGGGCCAGCCGCGACGCAGGGTACGCGTTCTGCGACGCGCAGCTGCCGGTGGAGCAGCGCGCGGCGGACCTGGTGGCGCGGCTGACGCTGCCGGAGAAGGTGTCGCAGCTGGGCGACCAGGCGGCGGGGGTGCCACGGCTGGGCGTGCCGGCGTACAAGTGGTGGTCAGAGGGGCTGCATGGGCTCTCCTTCTGGGGCCACGGCATGCACTTCAACGGCACCGTGCGCGGCATCACCAGCTTCCCGCAGGTGCTGCTCACAGCCGCCGCCTTCGACGAAGGCCTCTGGTTCCGCATCGGCCAGGTACATAGATATCTACGCCATGTATATGTACGTGTGATTTGCATGCGTACGGATACCAGCAATAGCGGACCTAGAAATTTTCTTAAGGGTGAACACTTCACAAGTATAATTCTATAGTTTTATACAATAATTTATAACATCATGATCGAATTCAATACATATATTTGAAATTTACTAAAAATACAATACAAATAGTTCTAAGGTCTTAAAAAATTCTAAACCTAAAATCGGAACCAATTCAATCAATAGATTTGATCAATTAAAGAGGTAATCTTATAGCACTTCTAAAATTTTTAGGGGTGCTAGGGCATACCGGCACTCCCCTTGTACCGCCGCTGGGTCCAAGACTCCGGAGTTACACGTACCTATACGGCTATACGTACTTACTGGGAGCAGAACGGAAGAACGTACGTATGTGTTCCTTGCAGTTGCACGGGAACTACACACATGCATGCATGAACATTTGCATATAAATACTTTGGTTAGTGATGAAATGATAGAAAAGACTAAATTATGATTTTGTACATATATATAGCTAATACGAAACAAGGGACCTCACCGAAATTTTGCATCATAAATGGAACCCACTTGAAAATTTTCTATACATACAGCCTGTACATGGGGTTTTCATGTTGCAACTATATATGTAGGATTACTGGCCTGATCCCATATAGTCGAATGTTGTGCTGGACCCACATCTGGACAAGTTAGATATTTCAGCACACTCTTTGAAATCAAGCCCATGTATATACTTTGGAAATGGACAAAATATATATGTTGGCCAACCGAAAGTTCTAATGGATTTTGTGCCACATGAGGCTGACGGGCAAAATCCCCAAGAGTCGCGGTGTGTGGGGTACGGTCTACATGCTAGTCACTGCATTTGAGCTTTGCTATAGGTATCTGTGTGAAATGTACTAGCAAATTGTATTTGGTGCGTAGTATATATTCCAGAAAAAAAGGGTGCACACTGAATATACGTCTAAACAGTATGGTAATGGTACAATTCTTTTACGTGTTGGACGAGTTAAAGCTAACCCGCTTTCCTGGCCATTTGAGTAACATGTGATATATAATACCTATCTTTGTCTTGTTGAGGAGATCCATTTCTACTGGGATCTCTGTGAATAGACTGGTGGGTCTCTCAAATAAGGCTTTATGGGGGAGGAATTGGCGGCCTCTACCCCGTGCTATGTCGGCATTTTGGGCAAAAAGCCACTTTTTATTTTTTTTTTGCAAAAAACCCATAGAGTTTTGAAAAATTACAAATAAGTCCTGAATTATACCGAATGTGAGGTCGGTGCTTTGCGAGTATCACTAAGGCTGCGTTTGGTTTATGGTTAAGGGGTGGGTTAGGGGTTTAACTCTCCAAATACCCAAGGGTTAAATAGGATTAAGTTAATCCAGTCAAAGGTTTTTAATCTTCCTAACTCAGGATTAAGCTAACCCATAAAAAAGGTGGAATAAGTTAACTCAGCACAACTAACCCTCCTAAATTTTGTTTTTTCTAATGCTAACCCAGCTAACCACCTAATATAGCCAAAGAGTAATTTAGATTAACAAAATTTGTTGCCAAACACAAAATTTACGTTAAGTTGACCCGATCAGGTTAAGGTTAGCTAATCCATTTATTTTAACACCAAACCAAATGCAGCCAAAGGGTGAGGGGAAGACAGGAGATATGGGGTCTTGTGCATAATAGCCCTACATAGGTAGGAAAGATATCTTCTTTGTAGTGAAAGTGGATCCTACTATCTAGTGTATCTTTCTCTTCTCTTTATTTGTGGACCCACACTTAAAAAGTGGGCCTTCCTGAAAATTTTGAATGTGCTCATATGTCCTTCATATAATTGTGTTTTATAAAAATATCCGTCTAGTTTTTATAAGTTGTAAGAAGGTACTCCCGTTAAAAATTTATATATGCATCGGGGTGCGTAACCGGTGAAACTGAGATAAATATTGTAAATATGTGAAAATCAACAAGCCTTAGGGAGCATGGTGCAAATAATGCGAGAGTGACAACATAATTTACAAATGCCATTTTTTGTTATGAGACAAGGAGTTCCACGTAAGAATTGTACCGAGGATGGAAGCTAAACAAGCAAAACATATATGGCGATGTAAATGTAACAAAGGTCCATGCATGCCAAGGACCAAAACGATTGTTCTTTACAAACCTCAGTGGACAAAAAACACACAGCTGTTTGCCCTCAGAAAAGAGAGGGAGGACAGAGAAGAACGAGAATCTGCACGGCCAGCAAACAGTGCATCATAGGACAAGATCTAGGCGGTACAGATTAGTTCAGAATTGCATGTAGCTAGCAGTAGCTAGGAATAGTACGTATAGGATGCCTGGTTGTTGGAAAAGATATATATCCTGAGGCGTCGACCGCAGCTATATAATCTCGGTAGGAATGATTAATGACTAATACTACCTTTCCTAAAGTTGGAAGAGACGCTGCGCTCCTGGCCGATTGAGCCGCCGGCCGGCCGGTTTGGTTCAAAAATATTTTTTGCATTTTGGTTTTTACATAAATTACGAATAGATTCTTCGTGATTTTTTGTGAGGAAGATATTTTTTTCTAAATCGCGTTTGGGTCCCTCGTGCGCCATTTTACGGGAAAAAGCTCCCATTAAATTCAAATCACGAACAAGCCATTTTCTAATTTTTTAAGATAGTGGACAGATCCAAAAACGTAACAGTCAGGTCCTTACTCCTTACGTCTAGGTCCTTTCTCCGTTTTTCCCGGGAAAAAATGTTTTCGTCGCCAGAAATATGTGTTCAGCTCCATCTCTAGACTTTTTTCCCAACTCGATTTCCCATCTCGATATCTGATATTTTTTAAAACATGTATTATTACTCGGTGAACGCCAGAGAGTGTTAGACTCGACAAAAGAAGGTTGTCATCTCTAATAATTTTCACCATTTTCCTCTAGACTTTTTTCTCCATCGCGGTTTTCAAATCGGTCTCCAATATTTTCCAAATAATTTATCGAAAGAAATATTTCTACAACTATATCTCTCTATTTTTTTCTCCGTTTCGCTCATTATTTCGACGATTTAAAAAATAAAACGCCGAAAAAAAAAATCTCTGAAAAAAGAGACCTTGCATGTTACGCCGTGAAAAATTTTGTGTACTTTCAGCCGTTTCGTTCATTATTTCGATGATTTAAAAAATAAAACACCGTCGAAAAAAAAAGAAATTTTTTCCCGGGAATAAATGCCACGCGGGGCGTGTTACGCCGCGAAAAATTTTCTGGTGAGATAGATGGATGGATGAGCATGTAGATAGTTGAGGCTATCTAGCTGCTAATTAAGCTTTTTTTGGGCCTAACCAACGACCTGTGCTGATTGCTGTCTGGGCGTGGGTACGGTGGTGCACGGGGCATATATATCTTGTGTACAGCCTGTAGTGCGCCCGTGCTGGTAGGGGGCACCTGATCCCTCCCCGTGACTTGATTTGCTTTTGGCTACGTACGTAGCTCCGGCAACTTATGATGCTATGCTAGTACTTGCTTAATCTGAGAGCGTGCAGTCAATCAAATGCCTTTCGCTTTGATCAGGATGTTAGTTATGGTTGTCTACGCGAGCTTCTATTTTTCTCCAGAAAAGATCGTTGTTAAGCCCTCAATTGTGATAGAAACAAGGGAAGGAAATCATGTTTGTTTTCTCCTAACAACACAAATGTGAGTTTTATGTAAACTCGTGTGAACTACTGAACTTTATATATAAGTTCGCACACACACAAAAAAAAGTTGTATATCAGTTTCAAAAAGTTAGAAAACAATTGGAATTTTTGCAAAAACCCACCTACAAGTAAGGGAGTTTGTCAAAAACCAATATATATCACAAAGTTCGTAAAAAACCCGTCCGAAAATTCTATTTATTTGCAAATCTATCCCCAATGGTTAATTTACTCGCTGAAGCTCCTACATGGCACTTGTGTGGCAAACACAATAGACCGATCTTATGGAATATAAGTAGTGAAAACGTGCCAGCGTAGAATAGGTAGGGCACATAAGCTGAGCACGAGAGAATAAAGAGTGGCTCGAACGGGTATGCTCGGGGCTCGGGGTGTGGAGGAGTGATGGGGTAGGTGGATGATATTTTGCAAGTAATTATCTCCAACTTTAAAGGAACTTTTGTTTTGAATGCTGAATTCCCATGAGAATCTACATAAAGATTGCTTCTCCATGATAGTTTATTTTCAACTCTACTCCTCGCGAGAATTAGAATCCGGCCTTTTTGGAAATATGAGTGTCTAGCGTAGGCGCAGCTACACGAGATCTGAATGAGAAGCTAGGGTAGAAACTGTTCCAAACAGAGCCTACAATATATAAAATTGAACCAGACATATTTGCATATATATCTTCAAAATTTCGTAAACTCATTAATTACCCCAGCGACCAAGTGATCATATATAGTTCATTCAGTCAAGGCACACGTGCCCGTCTCTGTCATTTGTAAACGTGCGGCCTCCATGGTCAATGCATCACAACGGGCAGAAAAAGCAGTACAACTCATACGTAGTAATCGTTAGGGAGGTACTCCGTGCAAAAGTAGTGATCCACCATGTGGTTCGTTGGCCACCAAACGGGCGTCGGCGCGTGTATGGGAAGCATGTCCTATCATCGGTTGGTAGCCATTGTACCGTTGTTGTTCACTTCACTTCACTCGGTCAGATTGCCTGCCATGTGAAATGCATAAATGTCTATATCATTGGAGGAAATCTATTATTTACCATCGGATAACTCTCTTTTTATGATTTGCCACTGAATAAATTTTATTCTATTCTATTTTGTCATTGGATTTCAAATTTTATTTACTATGACATCGCTGTTACCGGTCCGTCACAACCTCTCCGTTTTCCCCTTCTAAGAAACTATTTTACCCTCGATTGTCAATGAAAACACCATGTTTGGAGAATTTCGATGATGGTAATAGAGAAGACAGGGTATTTTGGGCAATTTTGGAAAAACTAACAAGCCTAACATAGTGGTTGTGACAATAATGGCATATAGGTTTCTTCGGGACGACTTGTGATTGCGAGGTTCGGATTATAGGGAAGTTCGCTTCGATTGTGGGATAATCGGGTAGAGGCAGGCTGCGCGTGGAGGTTCCGAACCGGGCCGACGAGAATCAACGACGGATTCTGATTATATGTAGATGGAACCTTTTAGTTGTGAGAGAAGCTGTCCAAAATTTTCCTGTTCGGCAAACAATCAACTTTTTTTTTATGCGGCAGTTATCCCAAACAGGATCATAGTAGATAAAAAGTGAAACTCAATGATATATAGAATAGAATAGAACTTATTCTACGGCAAATAGTAGAAGAGAGAATTATTCGAGGTCAAATAGCAGATTTTCTCGTATCATTGACACGATGCGTGTGCCGTACATGTAGGCGATCGGCACGGAGGCCAGGGCGTTGTACAACCTCGGGCAGGCGGAGGGGCTCACCATCTGGTCCCCCAACGTGAACATCTACAGGGACCCGCGGTGGGGCCGCGGCCAGGAGACCCCCGGCGAGGACCCCGCCACAGCGAGCACATACGCCGCCGCCTTCGTCAGGGGCCTGCAGGGGACCCCGGCGGCGACGACGCTGCAGGCCTCGGCGTGCTGCAAGCACGCCACGGCGTACGACCTCGAGGACTGGAACGGGGTCGCACGGTACAGCTTCGACGCGAAGGTGAGCCCTGCTTGCTTTAGAGTTGTGCCATGGCTGAGAGACGGGCATGCATGCATGGTCGACTGATTCTGAACTATGGATTTCCTGCAGGTGACGGCCCAGGACATGGAGGACACGTACAACCCGCCGTTCAAGAGCTGCGTGGTGGAAGGGAAGGCGACCTGCGTCATGTGCGCCTACACCGCCATCAACGGCGTCCCCGCCTGCGCCAACTCCGACCTCCTTACTAAAACCTTCAGGGGAGATTGGGGATTAAACGGGTAGGATGTATCTCACTTTTAAGCCTCGTCTGCAAAGGAAGAAAATATGTACGGACGTGTATCCAGCCCGTGCGTCCAAAAACTCAGTTACCCTCCTGACTACTGCTTCCAAGCTTAAATTGGTTGTTTTTGCCTCCACAAATGCAGCTATGTTTCTTCAGACTGTGATGCAGTGGCCATCATGCGTGATGCGCAGCGATATACGCCAACACCGGAGGATACGGTTGCAGTTGCCCTCAAGGCTGGTAAGTATACAGCCTGTTCCACAGAACTTCGGATCTTAGCTCGCCTTATATCTGAAGCTTGTAGGTTAAAATAAAGTAAATTAAGTTTATATTTTTAGTCTAAAATGTAAATAAGATGACCCACCTAAACACTCTAAATATACCCCACAACTTCAGTTCTACGGTTCTGGTGGACTTAGGAATACTCACCCACCAGATTTATTTTGATCTGAGGAGCTAGAATTGTGCTAAATACAATCTATATATCGAGAAGTGCTATTATGCATCATGTCTTAGGGCCTGTTTGGTAGGGCTACAGATTCCAGCTTCACCTGAAATCTGAAACTTGTAGGCTAAAATAAAATGAATTAATTTTATATTTTTAGTGTAAAATGTAAATAAGATGATCTATCTAAACACTCTTATTGTACTCACAGCTTCACTTAATCTGGTGAAGCTAGAATTTTCAAGCTTCACCGATTCATGAATCGAGAAGTCTAATTCTCGCCAAATACACCCTTAATATAAATTGTATAAATCTGAAAGCAAATAAAGGGGTAAACAAGGTCAGAAAAGAAGTCAAGAAGATCCTTGTATGAAAAAAATCACCACACCTTAGCGATGTTGCATTACAGATATGACCATTTTTAAGTTGGCACAGTACTTGTTCGCTGCATTACTTCCTTAATTGGAGAGGTACTACTCAATCACAGTAGAGCAATTTGATGTGTTTTTTCGTCAAAGAACACTGAAATTTTCACGCCTTGATTTTTCATCTTGTCGTAAATCGTAATTGAGATGTAACAAACACAAAATTAAACTGAACAGTACTACTGCAAACAAAAAGAATGTTGGAACTGAGACAAATGGGATGAATTTGACATTCAGGGTTGGACTTGAACTGCGGCACCTACACACAGGAGCACGCCATGGCCGCGCTCCAGCAGGGGAAGATGGCGGAGGAGGACGTCGACAAGGCCCTCAAGAACCTCTTCGCTGTCCGGATGCGGCTAGGCCACTTCGACGGCGATCCCCGGAGCAGCATGTCGTACGGCAGCCTCGGCGCCGCGGACGTCTGCACGCCGGCGCACAAGAACCTCGCCCTCGAGGCGGCGCAGGACGGCATCGTCCTGCTCAAGAACGACGCCGGCACCCTCCCGCTCGACCCTTCGGCGGTCGCGTCGGCGGCCGTCATCGGCCACAACACCAACGACCCCGGCGCGCTCAATGGAAACTACTTTGGACCGCCGTGCGAGACCACGACGCCGCTCCAGGGGCTCCAGGGGTACGTGAAGGACGTCAAGTTCCTGGCCGGGTGCAACTCGGCGGCGTGCAGCTTTGCCGCGACGGACCAGGCGGTTGCGCTGGCGAGCTCGTCGGACCACGTGATCCTGTTCATGGGTCTGAGCCAGGAGCAGGAGAAGGAAGGGCTCGACAGGACGAGCTTGCTGCTCCCGGGCAAGCAGCAGAGTCTCATCACCGCCGTCGCCAGCGCGGCGAAGCGGCCAGTGGTCCTGGTGCTCCTCACCGGTGGGCCAGTGGACGTGACATTCGCTCAGTCCAACCCGAAGATCGGCGCCATCCTGTGGGCCGGCTACCCTGGCCAGGCTGGCGGGCTCGCCATCGCCAGGGTCCTCTTCGGTGACCACAACCCAAGCGGCAGGTTGCCGGTGACGTGGTATCCGGAGGAGTTCACCAAGGTGCCCATGACGGACATGCGGATGCGCGCCGACCCGGCCACCGGCTACCCAGGCCGGAGCTACCGCTTCTACCAGGGCAGGACCGTCTACAAGTTTGGCTACGGCCTGAGCTACTCCAAATTCTCCCGCCGGCTAGTCTCCGGAGCCAGCAACACTGCCCCCAACATGAACCTACTCGCCGACCTGACTGCGAAACCAACAGCGGATGGCGGCGCGAGCTACCACGTCGACGAGATCGGCGCCGAGGGGTGCGAGCAGCTCAAGTTCCCGCCGTGGTCGAGGTGCAGAACCACGGGCCCATGGACGGCAAGCACTCGGTGCTGATGTTCCTCCGTGGCCCTAACGCGACGGGCGGCGGCCGGGCGAGCCAGCTGGTCGGGTTCAGAGCCAAGATCTCAAGGCCGGGAGAAGGCCAACCTCAAGTTCGACGTCAGCCCTTGCGAGCACTTCAAAGAGGCGAGGAGGACGGCAAGAAGGTGATCGATACAGGTCTCATTTCCTCATGGTTGGGGAAGACGAGTGGGAGATCAGCTTCGAGTCCTGATCGAGACCGACTTAAGCAAAAAGAAGTAGCGGTCGATACGCACGGTGCCACTACTTAAAATTATCTACATTATATTCGCCATATAATTTATTACTCATTTGCCTCGAAAGTAAGATGGAGGCATTTATAATTAACTTATCCAGCCATAAGCATATTTACCTGTCAACTATAGCTAAGTTATTCCTCTATCAATAAAAGTAAGGTGGTTTTCTGATGTCTCAAGTGGGGAAAAGTAGTGTCAAGCGATGTTGCACCAAAAAATGCTACTAGACGCACACGTGCTAGCACCCTTTCCGGTGCACGGGTTTGGTCGGGACTAGCTCACGTGGCTTTCACTTTCCAACCATCGCTCGCTCCTCTTCCAGTCTAATTGCAATCTCTCTCTCTCTTCCTCTTTGTTACGATCACAGATATGCCAAAGAAATGGGAAAGAGGAGAATAGCGAGAGAAAGGGGAAAAGTAGGAAGAACTTGAGGAATAAGTCAGGATTTCTGTTCTTCCATCCGTTCACCAACCACTTTCACAGTATATATACTCCTCCCTTTCTCTCTTACAAAGGGTCCCACTCTTTAAGACCCCACACGACGCATAACAAAACCAGATCACATAATACTCACACACCCAACGCCTTAACCCTGACGCCCTGTTCACTATCCGGCAACACCTGTTACACTCCCCTCCCCTTGAGTCGCGGCTTGTCCCCAAGCCGGCGCCGCTGGAAAACGGTGATGCAGAGCCGCCTCGTGCTCCCAGGTAGCCAGTGCAGGGGAAAACCCAGACCATTGCACCAACACAGAGGAAATTGTCTGATTGCCTTGCTTAATCAATTTACTGTCCAGAACTGCAACTGGCACATACTGTCCTCCCGGCTCAATACAATTCAACGAGAGAACCGACGCCACTTCCACAGAAGAAGGAATGTACCTTTTCAACTGAGACACATGCACCACAGGATGAATTTTGGAGCCTGCTGGCAAGTCCAGCTTATATGCAACCGAACCAATTCGTGCAATGATGCGATACGGGCCATAGAAGCGAAAACAGAGCTTCGGATTGCTGCGTGTCGCCACTGAAGTTTGAGCATAAGGTTGCAATTTAAGATAGACCTTTTCTCCCACTGCAAAAATGCGATCAGAACGATGCTTATCAGCCTGAAGTTTCATGCGCAAGCAAGCACGCTCAAGATGTTGCTTCAACAATTGAGTCACCCGTTGCCGCTCCTCCAACCATTCATTGACATCCTTTACTACACTCGCCGGGGATTGAGCTAAGCCGAAGTGTTTTGGTGGATAGCCATATAAGACTTCAAAAGGAGTTTTGCCCACTACAGTTTGGAAGGTGGTATTATACCAAAACTCAGCCAAAGGTAACCAATCCGACCATTTTTTGGGATTCGCATGCACAAAACAGCGAAGATAGGTCTCCAAACATTGATTAAGTCGTTCGGTTTGACCGTCTGTTTGAGGATGATACGCAGAACTCATTTGCAGTTGGGTATCCGACAGCTTAAACAGCTCTTGCCAAAAGGAGCTGGTAAACACTCAGTCGCGATCAGATACAATGGCACGCGGTAATCCGTGTAACTTATACACCTGATTGCAAAACACTTGAGCAACTTGTTGGGCCGAAAAAGGGTGAGTCAAAGGCAGAAAATGAGCGTACTTGGAGAACTTATCAATGATCACAAAGATGGTAGTGTATCGGTGAGAGGGAGGCAGCCCTTCAATGAAATCCATGCTGATTGTCTCCCAGGATTGAGTAGGTACTGGCAATGGTTGCAGTAAACCAGGAATTTTAATATGCTCCACTTTAGCCTGTTGACAAACTTGACATAGTTCTCAACTGTGTTCTTCATTTGAGGCCAAGCAAAGAGGGCCTTCACCTTATGATAAGTAGCAAAAATGCCCGAATGCCCACCAATGCCACTGCTATGTAAGGATTGAATGATATGCTGTTGTGCCAGTGTGTTGTTCCCGACCCAAATACGACCATGAAATCTAATGACACCATCTTGTAGGGAATAGCCTTTAGTGTTTGAAGCAGATAAGCTTAACTCAGACAATAATTGCTTGGTGTCCGGATCATCTTGATAACCAGCGATCAAATTCTCAATCCAAACAGGTTTGCTAACAGAGATAGCATTTACTTCTGGCGATGCAGGTCGCCTGGATAAGGCATCAGCTGCTGCGTTCCTGCGTTCTGAATTCCCTTCTTGTAATGCACCTGAAATTGCAATCCTAATAGCTTGACAAAGGCTTTCTGTTGCATCTCCGTTGTCAATCGTTGCTCAGTAAGGTGCATCAAGGCCTTCTGATCGGTGCGAATAATGAACTCCCGATGCTGCAAATACGGGCACCACTTGGAGACAGCTAGCAAGATGGCCATACATTCCTTCTCATAAGTTGATAAACCCTGGTTCTTAACACTCAAAGCTTTACTCAAATATGCTAAAGGATGCCCGTCTTGCATTAACACAGCTCCAATCCCTTCTTTACTAGCATCTGTTTCAAGCACAAACTGCTTATCAAAATTCGGGAGAGCTAAGACTGGTGCGCGAACCAATGCTTGTTGAAGGGTGCGAAATGCATGTTCCAGAACCGGTGTCCATTGAAACAAGGCGTCTTTCTTGAGAAGTGCTGTCAGTGGCTTACAAATGACACCATAGTTTTGAATAAATCGGCGGTAATACCCCGTGAGGCCCAAGAATCCTCTCAACTGTTTGATATTGGCCGGTACGGGCCAGTCCAACACAGCTTGGACATTAGATTGATCGGTAGCCACTCCATTTGCAGAGATGATGTGTCCCAAGTACACAAGGGTGGATTGCGCAGAAGAACATTTCTCCCTGTTGATGTACAACTGATGTTGTGCCAAAATTCGGAGCACTTCAGTAAGATGCTGAACATGGTTTGTCAATGAAGAGCTGTAGACTAAAATGTCGTCTACAAAAACAAGCACAAAGCGACGTAAGACAACAGCAAAGATACAGTTCATCACTCCCTGAAAAGTAGCCGGGGCATTTGTTAACCCGAACGGCATAACCAAGAATTCATAGAGGCCTTGATGAGTTCGGAAAGCGGTTTTGTGTTCATCTCCCTCAGTCACTCGAATCTGATGGTAACCAGATCGGAGGTCCAACTTGGTAAACCACTGCGCCCCACTCAATTCATCGAGCAGCTCCTCAATAATGGGTAATGGGTGTTTGTTCTTGAGAGTAATCATGTTGAGCTTACGGTAATCCACGCAAAAACGCCAAGACCCATCCTTCTTTCTTACTAACAAGACTGGGGAAGCAAATGAGCTGGTACTTTGCTGGATAATTCCATTGCGAAGCATGGTTGTTACCTGTTGTTCTATTTCATTCTTTTGCTGAGGGGAGTACCGATAAGGTCGTACATTCACAGGTTGGGCTCTGGCCACCAATGGAATGGAATGATCGAAGTCTCTTCTCGGTGGCAATGAAACAGAATCTTGAAAGAGATGTTCATATTGCCTCAAAACCTGCTGAATCGGTTGAGGTATTGCCTCCGTGAGTGCTTGCCTGGTGAAATTCTGTTGACATCCTGATCTTGCACCAAGTTGCACAAGATGAGAAATTGCTCCCCTCCGGAGTAAGCCCTTAAATGCCTTGGCACCAATACACTTGCCTTGATGCTGGTCGTCTTGCACCCCCTGGAGTTGGACTCGACGGTGGTTGTGAGTGAATCTGATGCATTTTTTACCCCAATGAATCCACATGGGACTGTGGTCTTCCAGCCAGTCGGCCCCCAAGATCATATCGTAGCTACCCAATGATAGCACCCGCATATCTTGTCTGAAAGGCTGCCCTTGCACCCACCAGGTCAACCCCTTGCTAGCTTGTTACATAACAGGGTATGCCCATCAGCCACCGTCAGATGAATTGGCGAGATGTCTTCAGTTGGATGATTCAATTTAGCTATCAACTCCTGACCGATGAAAGAATAAGTGCTACCCGAGTCCACCAAAATGAGTACTTATAACTTGCCCATTAAGCCCAATAATCTCAATGTCTGTCGTGTCGAGCTTGTACTTCTGTTGCTCGAGGATCGCCTACGCTTCTGCTGGTTGGTCCCCAGAGTCCTCCTTATGGTCTTCAGAAGTATCAGGAAGCTGCAGCACCTCAATAAGCTCTTCAATGATATGTAAGGGCACCTGATCCGGGAACTTGTGGGTTTTTCCCCACTTCTCTCCACATATAAAACAAAGACCATTAACCTTTCGGTACATGCGTAATGCTTCCAGTTTGTCATCAGTACGACCACTGTGACCCTTCCTAGTATCCTCATACCTTTTGTTTTCCTCAACCCTGGTATTCAGTTTCGGTTTGTTTGGATATTTGCCTCCCCGAGTGAACTCTTTGCCATCCCCTTTAGGGTGAAAACGCCTCTTGCAATGCTCCATTTCTTCTTCCTGGGCGAGCGCTAACATTGCAGTAGTTTGCACATCACCCGGATTATGCAGCACTAACGCCGTTCGGATGTCTTCCCGTAATCCACTCAAAAAATGTGTCACAAAAAAGATATCATCCTGAGATGGGTTGTACAATAGCAGGTGGTGCTGTACCTTCTCAAAAATTTCAACATACTCAGCCACTGTGCCCGTTTGCTTCAAATTTATGAGCTGATACATATAGCATTGATAGAGATTCTTCCCGAATCTTCGTTCCACCGCTTCACACAGAGAGACCCAGCTCTCAAACCTTCCCTTGGCTTCAGCGTTTTGCAACCAGAGGGCTGCATTTCCTGTGAAATTCAGTGCTGCAAATCTTGTACGTACTCCCGGATGAATTCCCATGACTTCAAAATATGTCTCACACCTTTCTCTCCATAATCGGGGATTTTCTCCATCAAATTTAGGGAACTCCAGTTTTGGCAGCGTTGGACGCGATTGCCATTGCGCTTGCATGAACTGCCCTTCTTCCTTCCTTGGATCCAACTCTGGAACTGCTTGTACCTCTACCGATTTCCCAATCGCCTGAGAATTTGGCGGAGGCCCCAAAATTCCCTTTGCCTGTCCTGGGACCTGCTCCTGACCTCGACCTTCTTGCAGTGTAATCAAAGAAGGCTCTGCTACCGATATGACCGAAGATGACATAGCAGTTCCATGATTTGCCCCCAAATTGCCCAGTTCCGTTCGTGACTCCAACACCTCCACTCTTCCCCGCACTAAATCCATGGCCGATCGAACTTCCCCAACTTCAGACTTCACCCCATGCACATCGTCCAGAATTTGCCGCAAGAGAGTGTTAATACCTTCCAATTGATTTTCCACCGACGCCATGGTTGTAGTCATCTTTGTCTACCACTGAGTTTGCTTCTTCTTCGGCGCCAGATCGCTTCTAGATCAAACTAACCGGGTTAACCAGGCTTGGTAACCAAAGTTTTTGCGGAATTTCTCGGAATCGATTGATGATTCCCAAGATCCTCCAACCCTTGCTTGGAATTTTGTAACCCAGTCGGAATGATCCACTGGCTCTGATACCAAAATGTTACGATCACAGATATGCCAAAGAAATGGGAAAGAGGAGAATAGCGAGAGAAAGGGGAAAAGTAGGAAGAACTTGAGGAATAAGTCAGGATTTCTGTTCTTCCATCCGTTCACCAACCACTTTCATAGTATATATACTCCTCCTCACTTTCTCTCTTACGAAGGGTCCCACTCTTTAAGACCCCACACGACGCATAACAAAACCAGATCACATAATACTCACACACCCAACGCCTTAACCCTGATGCCCTGTTCACTATCCGGCAACACCCGTTACACTCTTGACGGTCGCCGCCGCCTGAACCACAACCGGTGATGGCGGTTCTCGCTGCCGGTGATGCCCAATCATCTCTTTATGCTACTTCCATCTCACCGCTCTCTTTTTCTATGCCAAAAATATGTCTTTGTCTTGCGATATCCAACCCTCTACCTTTAGAGTGTGTTTGGCAGGGATTCAGCTTCTCGATCCAGCATTACCATGGTTCTGGCTGTGCAATTGTGTTATTGGGCTTGCGCGAACGCGGTCGCCCTGTCATGAGGCATGACACAGCCGTCTCCAACACTAACCCCAACGGCAAGCTCTGGATTCACCTGTTTTTTTCTTTCCTCTATAACAGACAGAGTAAAGTAGGTTCGATTAAAGAACAGGGATGAGAGACATCATATAATTTCGATATAGGATAACGTGATACAACCGGCCAGCTTATAAAAAGAGCTGAAATTTTGCAATGGTATAGTTTTGAAGATGGAACAACACGTGGAATGGGAAATGAGAGCAACACTTAGACGCAACAATGGAATAGTAACTACTAGATTCATTTCCCTCCTTGGATCTTCATAACTCCAGCTTAATTCACCTTCGGTCTTGATCTTCCGTTTGAATGACGCTTCCACATGCTTTAACTAGGCAAAACTATTTTCGTTTGAATTTTCTCCTTTCAGTAAGAATTTCGGTCAAACGGTTTGGATCAAAATTGAATTTTAATTTTTAAAGCTCAGTTTCTTAAAAATAGGAATAAATCCATCTGCCCCCCCTAAGCTATCACGTTTGTTTACAAATCAACCTCAAACTACAAAACCAGGTAACCAACACCCCTCAGCTATCACGTTTGTTCCTTCCTAGCTTGTTAAAAGTTTTTCTTATCTTTTCTTTCAGGTGTAAGAATTTCGGCTTGCTGTACTTTTCTTCCCCTCTTTAATGCATGGCAAAGCTCCTGCCACTTTTTTTTTTTAAAAAACACCCCTCAGCTATCAAAGCCAGAAATATTAACCCCATGGGACAAAACCCACTGTGGTTTCGTTGGCGTGCCATCTAGAAGGGCAAATTTCAATAACATGGCGTCCACCTCAAACATCCATGTAAGATCCACATCACCTTCTTCATTCGACAAATTCTTCCTCCCCTTTCTGCCTCACCTCCCTTGTCTTTCCCACCTGATTCCAATTCACTGCCGCTCTGCTCTACCTCCTCACATTCCAATCCCACGTCTCTCTCTCCACGATAGATAGATCTGATGGAGCTTCAAAGTGCTTCCATGGCCCTCAAATTTCTGGATTTTTCTATAGTAGGGGAGACAATGTGTATGGAATTTAGGGGGGGTGGAAGGCCGCTTGGGGCAACAAAGCCATAGGGATGTGGTCTCCATGCTCGATGCCCAGCCTGTCATTGTTGCCATGGCCAAGCATGAGCAAGAGGCCTGCCATGGACTAGTCAAGTGTTGACTAGATTTCATTGATTTTTTTCTCTTTTTCTTTCCTTGTGTTGTTCCATCTTAATTTAGTCGTATTTCCCATGTTCCTCTTGTGATATATTGATTTAATCTGTATTAATTAGAAATAGACTAATTAATCTGCCTTCGCTATTTCTTGGACCGGCATTGCCGGCACCGAAGAAGAGGAGACGGGGCAAAGAGGAGGTGGCTTGGTACTGGCTGCTGTGAGAGAAGAGAGAGATTGGAGGGAAGGACATAATTGGGGTAGAAGAGAGATTTGTAGTGATGTGGCGAGCTAGATGATGTGGCCACTGATTCAATCAAGATTAGGCTGCCATGTCAACTGAAACTAGCGAGGTGGTATGTATGTGGTAAAACTATTGTAAAATGATGATGATTGCCCTAGATCAAACACAATGCACCGATTGAATAGCCAGAATAATCACGAAGAACACATAGGATATAGGAATACAAAACTCCCTTCTCTTTATTAGATTGATGTTATTGTACGATGGGGTGCCATATTGTTGGGGCCCGAATTACTAAATTCAAGAACATCTGTGTATACTGCACTAGTTCAGGATCACACTAGTGCATACAGTGAAAACATAGATGAAATATCACTCTATTCAATGAATCAACTAAGAAAGTAGTAAATTATTATTAAATAATAGTAACTAACTTTATGGTCAAGGTTTACACAACTGTCTCATAGGTCTTAAAAATAAATAAACTCTTGTAGCAAAAAACAAAATAACTTAGGACATTCGACATGTTATAGGTAATCGTCAGGGAAAATGGACTCCTAGTTTATGAAATCTTCATAGTACTCCTCGTAAAACTCTGTGTTCACTGGTTCTTCCTCAACAACTAATTAGCAATGCATGTAGTTGTGAGCACATAAAATACTCAGTAAGTCGTAGGAAAATGATGCAATTATATTCATGCAATACTTGATAAAGGAATAGCCATATGGTTGTTTTGCAGAAATGTTAATTTGAGTTTAAATACAATAAATAGATTCAAAGTGTATTGGAGAAAAGATAATAATTAACTAGTAAACCAATGATAGACAACATAAATAGATTGACGAGGCTTTGCACATCGTCATCTGAAATCATCATGAAGCCACTGAACTCATCAGTGTTTACTATAGACAATAAAATTATCAGTGATGTTCACTTTCCAACAATTCAACAATCCATTATTTTCACGAAAACTCTGTATTTCATGTGAAATTTTCAAGCACATCCATAACCACGGACACTTCTATTTGAATAGTTTCTTGCTCTGTAGATGTTGTACTATTTTACCCATAAGATATGATTATTTTTATTGTCCGCCTGACACACTCCCATAGGTGCGCGACTAGGAATATCATAATAAAGTCTTTGCACTGCTGTACACTAGCACCACCCTATCTACTAAATATCCCCTCAACCCTGGGACGTGACCTAGCCGCTTTAACCCCAGCACACATCTCACATCTTTAATGAGAGGCTCACTATTGTGAGAGAGAAATGAGTAACCCTCCAATCAGCATCGCACACCCGGTGTCTCATTGAGTCAAAGTAATCCTCTGCTCGTACACTCCCTAGAGTAACCCTCCAATTCAAACATACAGAGGAGTACAAGTATGCTACAGGTTATTTAGCCAGGTCTATCCTACACCAGACATATGGTTGCACATTTAGATCTAGTTTAATGGCATTCAAGATTAAGTCCTTATATAGCTAATCGCACCCCTTTACTACAAGATCATTTGTTCGAGTGAAAACTATTTTATTTAACTAAGACCAATAGTATACCTTCCCATGATACAATAAATTTTACAGCAGTGGCTATCCGCCATAATTTCATATCTTATTAAGTCAAGTCTATCAATATTCATCATATGACATGAACACATCGTACAACTAAGTATGTCTAAGCATAGCTATAGTAACCCAAAGTTGGTAGTACAATTATATCTAACTATTAATAACACAAACTAGGGTGACAATGGATACATTCAATAATCAAGGTGGCATAAAGATAAGCAGGTATTTAACTACTCCCAGTAAATAACATTTGTCAAGAAGTAGTATGCAATTTGTATGAAACAAAAACTTTTTGCAAGCATAGGTTCAACATGATCAAAGCTTACAACTTGCCTTGCTCGTATACTGTTGTTGCTGAGTCTTCTTCAAATCTTTGTTCACTCATTGAGGAACATCTACTAGAAAAAAGAAATAAATAAAAATAAACAAAAAAATACTCAAACAAACTCTAAATTAAATATTAATATATTTAAAATGAAGATCTCGATTTTAGATAAATTTAGAAATTTGAATGGGTTTAATCGGAGTTCGTATGAAGGAGAACGAGCTTTCAGAAATTTGGATGGGAGAGAATATCAAGAAAATAAAATAGAGAGAGCATTTGAGTGGTTGACAGGTGGGTCTCATGATTTTTCTAGAATTTTGGAATTAAAAGAAATTTGTAAAAAGGGCTAAGAGGTTGACATGTGGAGCCATAGTCTATGGACCAAGTCAACGAGAAGGCTAGAGTCCATGGTGGGCAGGGTTCACAAGAATTGAGTGTATGATAGATAGGTCCCACATGTCATTATCTCAACATTAGATCTAGCCACACAGACGCTAACCAAATGACTCGGCGATGGCTTTGTTGATCTGGTGGGTGGCTTGGCATTGCGGTGGTAGTGACAAGGACGTCCATGTAGGCTTGGGCGGAGGTTGGCTCCGACAAGCTCTTGGCGATGGTGATAGCAGCGTGGCTGTGAGGAAGGATGTTCAAATTTGGGCAAAGGGGATGTTGCTAACTTTATGACATAGTTGGTTTTGATCGATGACGACCAGATGGTTGGCATTAGGGAAGAAAGTGGCGGAGCGGCGAGCTTGTGGTGATGATGGCGCAATAGAGGGTCTCTGGGGAATAAAAGGTAACCATCACGTAGAACGTGACGTGATGAAGCTAGGGGAGTGGAAGATGGCGATGGATACTCATTGGCTAAGGCAGAATCTGGCGGTGAGGGCGATGGCAATGCAAAGCTTCTCGAGCTCGATTCGGCGTGGAGGCGGTGCAAACCGGGATGATGTGTTAGGGTTCTGGGAGAGGGCGATGAGGCGGTCCTCATAACATTAGTGGTTCAACCTTTTATGCGTGGAGAAGGCGGGTTTGCATGGGGGACGTGGTGTTTGAGTCAATGGTGCGTGTGGGCTAGGGTTTGGCTACGCTAGGCTAGAGGATCTGCATAAAGTGGGCTATGAAGTGGCCGAAAGTGAGAGGAGCAAGCGGTGACAGACCGAAAGGTGTTAGGTCACCAAAATTTGGCCCACAGGACTTTGAGAAAAAGAAAATGACTTTCGAATTAAGAAAATGCTGGAAATTCAAATAAATAGCAAACGAGCTCCAAAAATTCTCAAAAAATACAGAAAACATATAGAAAAGTTCCATGTAGCACAAAACATACAGAAAAATTCTTTGCAACAGCACAAAACATACAGAAAAAATTCTTTGTAACACAAGGAAAAATTACTTGCAGTACTTCGTGAAGACTGATAATCTTTGACGTGTACAATTATACCAATTTATCTCCAACATATGTAGTATTGACTAGAATAAAGTGAGTTACCTTAGTCAATCAATCTGCCACCACCCAGATCGAATCATAATCCCGTTGGGTTTTGGCAAGTCCTATAATGAAATCTATACCAACTTCTTCCCACTTCCACTCTGGATTCTTCAATGGTTAATTCTGCTGGCCTGTGATGTTCTGTTTTTATTTTTTTGACAAACATCACATAGAGCAATAAGGGACCCAACTAGACTGGATTTCTTTTATTTGATGTATAGATTAGAAAAATTAAATCATTTTATTTTAGAAAAATTCCAATTAAGATTTATTTAATTTGAGAAAATCTAAATGGTTTCTTTTATTTTGAAACTTTCTAAAGGTGTAAAAATTAGGGTGTTACAAATTTAACCCCTTAAATGGAATCTTGACTTCGAGATTCAAGTTGGCTAGGGAATAGGTGCACAAACTCGGCTTTTAGATCCTCTTCACGCTTCCAAATGATTTCCCCCTTTGAATGGTGGCTCTAATGGACTTTGCAAATGTGAATGGTCTTGCTCCTCGTGATATGCTCTGCCACTTCTAGAACTTTGATAGGCTACTCCTTGTAGGTGAGATCCTCCTACAGATTAATGTCTTCCAACGACATTCGCTCCTCTGGTACTCACAGACACTTCTTCAATTGCAATACGTGGAACACATTATGAATTCTGGCACAAGACTGAGGCAACTCAAGATAGTAAGTAACCTCTCATCTCAGTTCCAAGATTTTGAATGGTCCAGCATATCTGAGGGCAAGCTTTTCTTTTAATTGAAATCTCTTAACTACTTTGAGAGCGGTGATTCTGAGATAAATATAACCATTAGGCTCGAATCTCAAATCTTAGTGATGATTGTCTGTATAACTCTTTTGTCTAGTTTGAGATATCTTCAACCTATCTTGAATTAGTTGAACTTGATCCTTAGCTTCTTGTAGCATGTCAGGGCCAAACAATTATCTTTCTCTTATCTCCTTCTAGTTGAGATGGGTTCTGCACTTTCTTTTATGTAGGACTTCAAATGGAGACATTTGCAGATTAGCTTGGTAACTTCTATTGTAGGAGAACTTAGCATATGACAAACACTTGTTCCATTTGGCACTATGAGTTAAGGCATATTCTCTTAGCATGTCCTCGAGGATTTGGTTCACACGCTCAATCTGTCCATCAGTTTGAAAGTGATAGGTAGTACTGAAATTGAGTTTGATACCCATAGCTTTATGCAAGCTTTGCCAAAAACGAGATGAAAACTAAGTTCCTCGGTATGACACTATCTTCTTAGATACTCCATGAAGACTGACAATCCTTGATATGCACAATTCTACTAATTTATTTCCTATATACGTAGTCTTGATTGAAATGAAGTGAGCTACCTTAGTCAAACTATCCACCACCACCTAGATTGAATCATTACTCCCTTGGGTTTTAGGAAGTCCAATAATAAAATCCATACCAACTTCTTTCTACTTCTACTTGGAATCTGCAATGGTTGCAGTAATCTTGTTGGCATCTGATACTCTGCTTTGACTTTTTGCAAATATCACACAGAGCAACATACTCACAAGAAACCCAACTAAAACTAGATTTCTTTTATTATATTGTATAGATTAGTCAAATTAAATCTTTTTATTTTGAAATAATGCCAATTAAGCTTGGTTTAATTCGAGAAAATCCAAATAGTTCCATTTATTTTTGAAACTTTCTAAAGGTGCATAAATTGGGGTGCTATAAACCTACCCCCTTAAATAGAATTTCGACTCCGAGATTCAAGTTAACTAGGGAATACGTGCAGGAACTTGACTTCAAATCTTCTTCATGTTCCTAAGTGGCTTCCTCCTTTGAATGGTAGCTCCACTGAACCATGTAAAAGCGAAGAACAGTCCTACTCCTCGTGATACACTCCTCGTGGATTCTGAAATTGGGTTGGGACTCTCCACTATATCTTTTGCAAAAATACCCTCTTGGTTCCACAAAATTGCATCCAAATTCGGCCCGAGCTCTTTTGCACAAAAAAACCTCATGGTTCCGGAAACTCCTCTCATGTCCCAAATCCCCATTTTCGCGAAAAGCATGTAAATTTTCTAAAATCTTGTACTCATTCACCATTTATAGGAAAAGGCTTTTCGCGAATTCTGAAATTGTGATTATTTCAGTTTTCGTTAGTTTTTTTAAGGTTTCGTTAAAGGAAAAGTGATATTCATCGTGGAGATTGGTTTTACCGTCTGATCATTCTATCAAAATTCATCCGACGTAGCGTTGTCCGTGGCTCTATCTAGTTTGCTTTAGATGTTGCTCCATTTGAAACACCATAACTTTACTAGGTTTACGTGAAAATAAAAAAATTCCTCTGGAATTAGTATGTTTCAAGTAGGACCTTATGAGTGCCATAGGCAAACCTCCTAGAGTTTTTTTAAAATACAAAATCAGCTAATGGCTGTTTATATGTAATATTAACTTCGATATTATCCTTCCACTTGAGATAATCGCTCAAATGCGTTTGGTTTAGCACAACTTAAAAAAAAGGGTTCCTTTCTCTCGTCGGAAGCCAAAACACCCTGGAACTCTGAAGCTTCGTTCCCCAAGAGCCCTTCACCACCAAGAAGCAGATTTCCATGGGCTGCGTAGGATCCACCCCCAAGGGCGCCGAACGCGGTAAGAATCCACGATCCCAACCCCTCAGTTCTTCGATTACCGTTGATCCGTGCAGTGAGAGTCGGGTGCTTGTGGCACAAAAGGTTGCGATTTCTGTGCTACGTGGGGAATTGGGGTTCTTGGCTCTCAGGCTTTCTTGTTTTTTTAGGGAGCTCTCTTGTTACAATCTTGGGAGGGGTTTGAGCGACGCAATGCCTACTATGGGTTGCAACGAAGTAAATTGTGCCTTGCAACGAAGTAAATTGTGCCCAATTGCGTGATGGAAATAGGCTGTACTTGGCAAGAACCGAGTTCTTGGTTCCAATTGAGTTAGGTTATCCAATTGAATTCTTGGTTCGTAGATAGTTAGGTCTTGGTGAAGTTTTGGATGGGATTTGAATGATTCTTGGGTCAGTTCTGAACTGGTAAGAGCCAAATTAGCCGATTCAGTTGAGCTCTTGGTGAAATCGCAGATATCGAATGTATTCCATTTCGGAAATGAACGGAATTCATTGTTTGGTGGGGTTCCTTGTTGAGTGGTGGGTTAAGGACCTGATTCTTGGGGGGATATGAAAGATTGGGGAAGGATGGATTTGCTACCACTTGTGTAATTGGAGAGCGCTCTTGCTGAATAATTGCTTGGGTAGTTTTATCTTCTATGGAGTAGCAATAGGAAGTGTAAACTGGACCTTCTGTATGGTTTTGCACTTTTCAATAATGCATGGAAGACGGTATGTAACAGTTTCTGACATGGTGAATGTTGAGTTTTGTGAAGAGAGGAAAGCATGATCCGTGAGTCCATTAAGAGCCATTGGAATATCTTGATGAATTGCCATTGGTTTTTTGAAATCACAGTTTTGTGAGGGGAAGGTCCTTTAGTCTGAGATAGTTGGACAGCTTAATGCTGTGTAGAAATTTGGATCTTCCAAAGTTCTTAAGCAATGAGACAGTCCAGCATGCTGTTATATTATAAAATGGATAGTCCAAATTAAGCATGCGTGACAAAATTGGCTTTCTTTTGAGATAAATTGATGCTTATAATTTCTTGCACTTGACCTGACCGTTTCTTGATTAGACGACATGCACAACTTTGCCTTGCTTAACAATGACACAGAGTTTTGACGCTTGTGTAATTTGTAGTAAACCAATTATTTAGCATATCAGTCAGCAAGACATATTTTTAACATTTTATTGCACCCTCGGGGGTAAGATTAGCATTCTCTATGCTTGGAGGTTCTAGTTTTGTTTTGTGCTTTCTTGTGGTTCTTATGACAATACATAGGTGTGTGTTATATTTTTTGGGGCCTGGTTTATTTTCACGGTATATTTTGTGCAAGTTGAATATTTACGGTTGGGAATATACATGAAATTTTCTTATTTTGTTTCAGTTGAATAGAGTCGCTTTTTTTATGGACGTCAGCTAACTATAGTAGCTCATTATTTGGTCAACTCATAATCGTGTCAGATTTTATTGAAATGTACCCACATGGTTGTGCTAAGTGAGGAATCCATTATGTTTTGAACTAGTTTGTGGGTTTTGATATTTTGGTAAAGTAGAAACCGGTGACATCTGAGACATGATAATTGTAATGTATGTTTTGCATTGGGGGTAAAATTATGGTAACTTGGCCTCAGTATGTACTTTCATGTTCATGCATTATATTATATATGTTGCAATGGTACAATACAACTTGTGCAATTGTCATTATATTGCTTGCCATTGCTTTACAAAAGTGCAATGCAGTAATGCCTTGTGGGGTATGTGGGAGTTTTACTTCAACAATTTGAGATGTTTGGGAATCACAATATAAAGGCCTTGTGGGGTATGTGGGAGTTTTACTTCAACAATTTGAGATGTTTGGGAATCACAATATAAATGACCTTTTGTAGATATATCAGATACATGCGTGACCACTTGCTGCATTATTGATGATGTCAATTCTTGAATGTTCAGATGGAAGATCATGACTAAATAGCTATCTGTGCTTTACCCATTTGTATCTGTATATAGCCTGGGTTTCATAATTGATTGATCACAGTTGTGAGATACTTAGAAAGGTTGATTCTGATCTGTATTATTTTGTTCCTATTAAGTTATAGTTTGTCTGTTGGTAAAATCTGCTACTTGCACTAGCTATTGTGTATATTTGTGCTGGCCACATAATAACAAAGTAGTTAAGTGAGCAATAAGAACAAGGGTAGAAAGGATGTACTTAAAGGTAAGGTTTTGATCAAATTGATACAATGAAAGCATTGGACTGTGTTACTCTTATTGTAATTATATGCATTAATGCATCTCCCTGTTACATATACATGGTTTTTGCAAAATAAATAAATTAAATTGACACTACTTAAGTTGTACTATATTTACTATAACATCAATTACCTGTGAAGATGATTCCTACAACCTACAGGCTTCACGGGTCATCTGATATAGTGAGGTTTATTGTGTAATATGCAGAAGTTACTAAGAAAATCAGGAAGCCCAAGCCCTGGAAGCACCCCCAGCCGATAACAGTGGCCCAGCTCAGGCAGCTGCGTGATGAGTTTTGGGACACATCTCCTCACTATGGTGGTCGGAAAGGTATTTCTCTATTGTTTTTATTGCGTGTCTTCACATCCTTTTTTTGCTGCGTATTAAAATTTTAATTAAGCTAGATTCAGCACCCTTTTTCTTCTTAGATGCACAAATAGCTGCTCTCATTGCACATATATGTAATCCTTGCACTTACATTTGAGCCTTGTACAGAAATTTGGGATGCTCTTCGTGCTGCGTCAGAGGCTGATGTAGCCCTTGCACAGGCAATTGTGGACAGTGCAGGCATAATTGTTTCTAACGCTGACCTGACTCTCTGCTATGACGAGAGAGGTTCGGTTTTCTGCCCGATTCTTTTGTTGTTTTACTCCTTTAACATGCCTTCAGGTTATTTAACACGGTTATTAACATTTCAGGTGCTAAATATGAACTGCCCAAGTATGTTTTGAGTGAACCAACCAACCTGATCCAAGACAGTTGAAGAGCAGCCGTACAAAGACCTACTGATGTAAAAAACTGTAAATGACTCAGATGCTAAAACAACCCCTTGCTCTGACTGTCCTGGTAATTGGAGCATGCTTGATATAAGATTTCAAGCAATGCTTCAGCTTACAATTTTTTCCCTAGCCTTAGCAAACTGTGTTCACCTCTATCTTTCGAGTCTCAACTGTCTTCCTATGCGTAGATAAAGTTTCTGATAGCATCCCCTCTGTTGTTGCTACTGTTAACATGAGCCTGCTACTCTGCTTAGAAATCTTTGTATGTGTTAGAAACTTAGAATGATGCTTTGATATTTCGTTATCATGATACAAGTTGGGCGTATGGTATGCATTTCAGAAGAAATGTCACATCTTACAGTGGGTTCTGTTGCTAGCCTCTGATGCGTGAAGTTGGTTTACCGCTTGTAGTGTTGCCATGCATTGTCTGATCTGACAATGCAAAATAAGAACTGTGACAGGCAGGAGGAATTTATGATGGAAACATCCGATGCTAAAAGTACTTCATTACAAGATGTCTGATCATACCGGAAAGTTTTGGAACGAGGTAACGCATCCATGCTAGTAATAGTGTAATGTTATATATAGGTCCAGGTCTACCTCAACGTCTTCGCCGTCCCTGTTGATTGTGGCGACCCGCATAATTAATCCCTGGTAACACTGTCACCTAGAGCTAATTATACGGACCTCAGCACAGTAACTAGCAAAACATCGAACACTCCGATGCTTTATTAGTTACTATACTGTATACAGAGTATTGCAGCAGAACAATAATTAGAGACAGGTAACAGAATCCTTTATTACATTCCATTAGTCACGCAGGGCTATTGACCAAGTCTTAATCTTACAGCAGTTATAATACAACAAAAGGAAGACTAAAACCTCCTATTTCCCGCTGGAGGACTAGCAACTGTCTCGCTAGCGCGGGAATAAGGTCGGCTAGTACTACTACTCCTCCTGGTAGTAGTAGTAGTAGTAACCGTCCTCCGGAAGATCCTGCTCCTGCGGACTGTCCTCCGCCCATGCCTCGGAGGACGATCCATTCGGTTCAGCGTCTAAGCAAGGGGAGATTTAGCAAGAGTGAGTACTAAGTACTCAGCAAGTATAATAATAATGAATGCAATAAAATGACTTTCCCAATTCCCTCCATTTCTTATCCCTTCTTCTTCTACAACCATTCTCAATCCAAATCCTTCCTTTTAACGAAATAAACTTTTGTTGAAAGGTTTGCAAGTTTTATATTTATAAGGACTCTACTAATAGTGAGCATGTCGCATGTAGTCTCCAATCCTGAAGACTGGCTTGAATTCAAGATTTTACCCTGCGCAGGTTTGTGCCACTTTACCCACAATGACACCCACAAGAGATGCCCCAGAACGTTTATTCTATTCCGGTATTAGTTCTCCACCCTACACTGAGTATGGACCTCAACCACTCTGGCTTAGCCCACCTCCCAAGCGGTTTGCACTCGACCGCAAAGTAGCATTCCACCGGGCTTCAAATATACCGCCCCAATTCACATTTCTCAATCCGTCCCCCTGGGTCATACCGGCATTTCCCAGCACGACATACAACTTACCCAGTGTGGAGTAACTAATACCATCCTAGAACAACCTTTTCTGACCGATTTCACACACTGTGGTTGGCACCAATTTACAGCCCATTACTCAATATTAGATTGTTATTATCTTATATGCTAGCCTATTGTAGAGGACCCCACCGGCGAGCACCCTTCTCATCGGCATCCTCTACCCACCAATATTAACACACTCTCACGGCTCCATTCGTTGGATGAGCCAGAATTTATACCGACATCATATTACCATTCCATTTATTAGCCAAACTCATCCCCATCAACCCGTTTCATCCATCCATTTCCAACCGCTACCATTTATCCATTCTTACAACTCACACCCTTTCATTTATACTTTTTATTCTAAAATATATTTTAATGCAGTGATGGAATTTAAATTAGAAAGCAGTAAAACATTTACTGAAATATGATCGATAGAATGCGCTTGCTCGAGTAGAATTTAGAAGTTCGCCTCGCTCAAAATAAGTTCGATCGGTTGTCGGGTTCTGCTTCGAGCTCAAATTAAGTTATATTAATCTCGCATTTTATTACATATGAGTAGCAATGCCAATATTCTCAATTAACCAATTGTGCTAATCTTCCAAATTTGATCGGTGTTTATTTATATGCATGCTCTCATCGTCTATTTATATATTCTTTATATGTCTAATGCAAATACTAGTAGGGATGATGCATGAATGCGGTATGCAAATCCAATCTCCATTTCTTCCTTTATATGCTTGCTGCATACAGATATATCTGACATGTCTTTATTCCTCAATTAGTGCTTCTTTGGTTCATCTATTTTGACCGGATTTTCTTTGGTCCCGCTTTATTACTACTGTTTCTTATTGCTTGAGTCTCGACTATTGTTGCTACTTGCTTGGTTGATTTACTCAACCGAGTGCTAGTGGTGGAATTGAATCACTTTCGGCTCTGGTTATTTATTTGGCTATTATCGAATCGAGCCATTCGCTATTGTTGCTCCCACTTGTCTCAATTGGTTATGGCTGAATGCTTTATGGCTCATATATCTACTCATTTGCTACTACTAATGCCATCGCTTACTACTTCTTTCTTCACTTCACTCTATTTCGCTGTGGTTGCTGGCGATTTTTCCCGCCTCTCCATCGCCGATCGCTACTCCTCCTTCTTCTTCGGCGCCGACTACTACTTCCCCACATGCGCCTACTATCGCTACTCCTCCTCGCTCTCTTCTACTTCCTCAAGATGGATGCTCACTTCTCCCATCCACTCTACTGTCCCTTGGCCGAACCAGGACTTGGGTTAGAGCTAACCCTAGCTCTAAGAACGAGGATTTCTGGTTTTTGCTTTCTTGTGCTTTTTGGTACTAGATCTGTTGGTTGATTTGCTTATTGAGGTAAGGTTGAGGTTAGGTCTATGATGAAAATGGGTTGAGCTCTAGGTTGGGTGGCAAGAATGTCGAAACTAGATAGCTAGGACGCGTTCTTGCGAGCTACGGGTTTAATCCTTTGAGACCACAGTCAATGATGAGTAAAGAAAATCTGAGACTAAGTCATTCTTTTGCTTCATTGCTACTTGCTTTTGGTTCTTCCTCTAATGGCAGCAATGCACTTACTAGAGGTCCCACGATTTCTTGATTTCTTGGCTTGAAGGAGCTCGAGTTGAGTAGAGGAAGAAGAGGATGTAGCTTCTTGAATCAGCCCTCTCCTCCTCTAGCTCCTTGTTTGCTCCTCCGGCCGACTTCCTCTTGCCCTCTGCTTCTTGCTTCTGCTCCTGGCGAATGCCTCTTCTTTGGAGTGCTTTTGGTTGCAATGGGGAAAAGAGAGGAGTCGGTGTGCTCTCGGTTGGAAAAAAAGATGGGCAAGGTCTTGAATGTGGCTTGCTATAGATAAGGTTGGAAATGGGGAATGCATTTGGATTTAGGCGGCTGGATGGGGGTTGTACTTAGTTTTCTTCTCCAGGACTTTTGCTCTGCACGCCTCGCTCTCTCTCTCCTTGCATAGATAATGAGCTTTGGTGAGGGAAGTGAACCTCCAGTGTTGGCTTGTTGGGTGGTTTACCATTTTATCTGCTGACCTTTCCCTTTTACTAACTTACCACTCCATTCCTATCTCTCTCACACACCGATGCTTGCAAAGCTTCCAAGAACAGTATGAGCATTACATGCATGCACTACTTGCTAATGCATATGACTAATGGCCAATACTTAATGCATAATTAGTAGCTAACCAAAATACTAATGCAATGTTTATGTCTAAATATGCATGGCTAATGGAAGTTAAGGGGGAGGGTCCTCACATCCTACCCCCCTTAAAAGGGATTTCGTCCCGAAATCCGACTCACCTAAATAGATGGGGGTAAGATTCTCGCAAATCCTCCTCCTTTTCCCATGTGGCTTCTTTTTCTGAGTGATGCTTCCACTGAACCTTACAAAACTTCGTGGTGGCTCTTCTGAAATGTCGCTCTTCTGTCTCAAGAATTTTGATTGGGCGCTCTTCATATGTTAGATCGGGTTGCAAGGAAATATCTAAACTTGGCAAGGCTTGAGATGGATCTCTGAGACAGACTCTTAGTTGAGAAACATGGAAGACGTTATGAATTCTGGACAATTGTGGAGGTAGTTCTATTTGATAAGCAGAAGAACCTCTTTGTTCTAAAATCTTGAATGGTCCAACATATCGGGGGCTAAGTTTTCCCTTTACTCCAAACCGGTGCACTCCTTCCATTGGGGATACTTTTAAGTAAACATATTCACCGGGTTGGAACTGTAATTCCCTTCTACGCTTATCAGCGTAGCTCTTTTGTCTGCTTTGAGCAGTTTTCAGCCTTTCTTGAATGGTTGTGATTTTCTCATCATTTTGACGGATGAGGTCAGGTCCTATTAAAGATTTCTCTCCCACTTCATACCAATATATGGGGGATCTACACCTTCTACCATACAGAGCTTCATATGGAGCCATTTGGATACTTGATTGGTAGCTATTGTTATAAGCAAACTCTGCTAGATGGAGGTATTTGTCCCAACTTTCTTTAAAATTCAGCACACATGCTCTTAACATATCCTCCAAAATTTGATTCACCCTTTCAGTTTGTCCATCAGTTTGAGGGTGGTAAGCAGTGCTAAATTTTAACTTAGTTCCTAAGGCAGTTTGCAGACTTCCCCAGAAACTAGAGGTAAAGATTGAACCTCTGTCAGAAGTAATGGTTTTTGGAACTCCATGCAGTGTGACTATGCGTTCAACATAAATTTCGGCCAACCTATGAGCTGAATATTTTTGATTGATGGCAAGAAAGTGAGCAGACTTGGTAAATCTGTCCACTATGACCCATATAGCATCCTTTTTAGTTTGGGTTCTAGGTTGGCCTGTAATAAAATCCATGCAGACATCCTCCCATTTCCACTCAGGGATTTGGAGGGGTTGCAACAAGCCTGCGGGACGTTGATGTTCAGCCTTGACCTTCTGACAGGTGTCACATTTACTCCCATATTCAGCTATCTCCTTCTTCATACCATTCCACCAAAAGTTTTCTTTCAGATCCTGATACATTTTTGTGCTACCAGGATGAATGGAATACAAAGTGTCATGAGCTTCCTTAAGGATAGTTGTTCTGATTTCTGGATCATTTGGGACACATATGCGATTGTGTAATTTAAGGCTTTCTTCTTTATCCAATGTGAACTCAGAAGGCTGACCAGACTTAATCCTTTGAGTTTCTTCTAGAATGAAACTATCTGAGGTTTGCTTTTCTTTGATTTGCTCTAAGAGGGTTGATTGAATAGAGAGTGGATAACATGGTCAGAGATGAAGATATGCCAAAGTTAATTTCCATCTTAGCCAATTCTTTAAGTATCTCAGGCATAACGTTTTGGATGGTTAGACTATTACATTGAGCCTTTCTACTTAATGCATCAGCTACCACATTGGCTTTTCCTGGATGGTAGTTGCTTGAGAGATCATAATCTTTAATGAGCTCTAACCATCTACGTTGTCTCATATTTAATTCTTTTTGAGTGAATATGTACTTGAGACTTTTATGATCACTGTACAGAATGCACTTGGCTCCGTACAAGTAATGCCTCCATAGTTTTAATGCGAACACTACAGCTCCCAATTCTAAGTCATGGGTTGGGTAATTGACTTCATGGGGGCGTAGTTGCCTTGAAGCATAGGCAATTACCTTCTCATTTTGCATTAGTACACATCCCAAACCTGATTTAGAAGCATCACAATATATCACATATTCTACACCATTTTCTGGCAAGGCTAGAATAGGAGTAGAGGTTAATGCTTGCTTCAATTTTTGAAAACTCTCCTCACACTTATCGGTCCAATCATACTTGCGTCTTTCTTGAGAAGCTTAGTGAGAGGAGCCAATATCTGGGAGAAACCTTTTATGAATTTACGGTAGTACCCACTAATCCAAGGAAACTTCTAATCTCAATCGAGAGGTAGGTCTTTTCCATGTTTTGATGGTTTCTATTTTGCTAGGATCTACCTCTATTCCTTTTCCAGATATGATGTGTCCAAGAAAGGACACTTGACTCAGCCAAAACTTACATTTATTGTACTTGGCATACAATTGATGTTCTCTCAAGATTTGGAGAGTGGTCCTCAGATGTTCCTTATGTTCTTCCTCACTTCTTGAATAGATTAGGATATCGTCTATGAATACTATAATGAATTGGTCCAGATATTTCATAAACACCTTGTTCATTAGATTCATGAACACTGCTGGGGCATTAGTTAGTCCGAATGGAACCACAGTATACTCATAATGCCCATATCTAGATACAAAGGCAGTCTTCTCTATATCTTCTGCCCTTACTTTAATCTGATTATATCCTGACCTTAGGTCAATTTTAGAGAACACACAAGCACCCCTAAGTTGGTCGAACAGATCATCTATTCTTGGAAGAGGATACTTGTTCTTAATGGTGACACTGTTGAGATCTCTATAGTCTGTGCATAGCCTAATCCCACCGTCTTTCTTGTCTACAAATAAGACAGGTGCTCCCCATGGAGACACACTTTCTCTAATGAACCCCTTCTCTTCTAATTCTTTTAATTGCTTCTTGAGTTCATCCAACTCTGGTGGGTTCATTCTATAAGGTCTTTTGGCTATGGGAGTGGCTCCTGGAATAAGTTCTATAGAGAACTCTAGCTCTCTGTCAGGTGGCATGCCTGGCAGTTCTTCAGGAAAAACATCAGGGAACTCTTGAACTATAGGTATGAGAGACAGCCCTTGAGGTGACATTTGATGAAGATTGGGGCTGGACAAGGAAGGTTTTGCTCTATGTCCCCGATAGAGAATGCGTTTTCCTGATGATGTTCTTATGGATGCGGTCTTACACTCACAATTTATGTTAACCCCATGAGTGGATAACCAATCCATACCCAATATGACATCTAATTCTGATAGACTAATGACATGCAGATTTGCAACAAATGATGTGCCTTGAATGTCTATCAGTTGATCCTTTCTTATAAGTGTGACTGTTATTAATCCTGCAGGTGTGTTAACACCTAAAGGCACTTCTAATGGCACACAGTCCAACTTATTTTTATCAACAAAGCTTTTAGATATGAATGAATGCGTTGCACCAGGATCAAATAAAATCATACCAATGGATGGTGGAATGGGAAGCATACCAGTGATGACATCGGTTGCTCCCTCTGCTTGCTCCACTGAAATATTGTTTAGGCGGGCTGATCCTGCTGTTGGAGCTCCCTTGTTAAATCCATGTGAGGATGATGCTGAATGGTGGCCCTGCACACGTCCTACCATAGGTGGACGATTCTAAGGCTTCATAGGATAGTTCTGTCCAGTTGGATTAGGAGGAAGAGGACAGTTAAACTTCTTGTGGCCCTCTTGACCACAATTGTAGCACTTGTTGGCCATTTGAGGACATGCGTACATAAAATGGGGTCCACCACACTTATGGCATTTAAGTGGAGCCCTAGGCTGGAAGAACCGAGGGCGCTGAACTAGAGCAGCTATATAAGGTCGAGGTGCTGGATATCTAATCCACCCTGAAGGCTTGAATGGCTTTGGCTGGTTTGAGAAAGATGGCTTAGGATCAAACCTATCATTTTTCCTCCTATCTTCGTTAAGTAGAGCTTGTTCACTTTCTGCTATCATAGCCCTCTCAGCTAAGTCCTGGAACTTTGTAACTTTGAGAAGGGCTACCTTGGCTCTCACTAGTGGGTTCAAACCTTTCTGGAACCTATAAACTTTTCTGGCCTCTGTTTCTACTTCTTCTGGTGCATAACGTGACAACTCATTAAACCTCTTCAAATACTGCGAGACACTCATGCCTCCTTGGATTAGGTCCCAAAACTCTCCCTTTTTGTCGTCCATTTGACCCAAGGGAACATGGGTGGCACGGAACTAGGATGTGAATTCCTCCCAAGAAACAGTCGATCGGAAATGCAGCAAAGGCAATAGTTGGAACACCATGTCGCCGCAGGCCCCGTAAGCTGATGGGTAGCAAATTGAACCTTTTCCTCTTCGGAACACCCAATTGAGAAGAATTTCTTTTCAATCTCATGAAGCCAATCATCAGCTTCAAGAGGTACTGTGGCTTCTGAGAAGGTAGGTGGACGGGTGTGAAGGAATTCTCCTAAGGTGACTCGATTCTTAGTGGAGGGGTGTGCTCCAGGTATAATGTTTGTGAGGAGGGACTCAAGGAACTGATTTTGGTTTGCCATAAATTGATTTTGAGCCTCTTGGGCTTCCTTTTTGGAGTTCTCCATAAACATGAGAACTCTCTCGAACTGACCTGCCTGCTCAGGAGTTCTAGCAGTGCTGTCATTGCCACCAGGAGGGGTGGCTTGCCTAGACCCATGTGGCTGAGGTTGGTTTAGATCCTGAAGTGGAACTGCGGTTGACTCTGGAATTGCTGGCTGATACTGAGTGGATCCCAACCTAAGGATCAAATCCTGCTCTCTAACTTCACGGTCTGACATGCCTGCAAAAGGACATGGAATGGATGCATGGCATGATGATTAGATTTTGCTTAGAACATATTTTATCTTCCATTGGTCTCTCTTATTTTAGCTAGAGAGATATATAGAACGTTGGACAGCTACTCATATTCGGATTTTATTCATGAGACAAGAGGTCTTTATTGTAGTAGAACATGAGTCAATTTTAGTTGTTACAGCACTTGTATATATAAGGTGAGAGGTGTTTTTGTGATTAGAACCATTACGGGTTATGTTTTTAAGAATATAGAGAAAAGAATGGAACTCACCACTCTCATTCGCCACTCTATTGCAGGACTCCTGACTCAACCTACTACTATTTCATAAGAGGCAGCATAAATCGCAATTGGAAAGAAACGAAAACAATCTGATGATAGAGCACCAGAAACTCCCCGAGATTAACGCACTCGGGCCGCCCTAGCTACAAAAGAACCATAAGAACATAAGAACCAATAAGCAAACGATAAAAGGTTGGTTTTAGAGCACCAACAACGCGCCTATATCTAATGAAGACAAACGAAAAACAACTTGGTTTTTAGGGAAGCACCAAGAACCTCTCGAGACGCTGTGCTCGAGTACACCATGGAGCCACGCATCCAGGGACGCCTCGGACAGACGGGTCCGGGTCCGTTTCCTAAGCCTTAGCTCCTATATGCTGTCACCAGCTACTAAATATATGTAATCATATACACACAATCTGGTCTCTACCACAGTTATAGCATAATTTAGCAAGCACATGAACCTATCTAACCTATGTTGAATGCAAGGACTACTCATGATGATATGAAATGTAGTAGATGAACATAAACCATAATACTACTACACCATGATGTTGATAGCATGCTGATTTCCACTATTATTACAAGAGGGCAGTAGCTACATACTTCTTATTTTGCCATGAAACAACCATATAACATCTGAATATTAATCGTACAAGTGTACACATGTTGGCACAAGTGTAACATACCAACATAAACATGATCTCTACCATTTACAGCATCCTTATTATGGCAATTATCATCTTTAAGTTAACAGGGCAGCAGCATTAAACATGTTTTTGCCATACTGAAATGAACCTACTGGCAACATATAATTCAAGCAGCAATTTGCATATATCATATATCGAAAAGAAGACGTACAAGCATGGAGATGAGTGCATACTAGAATATAAAACAGGATACATCATCCATAATGATTATAGCATACATAGGGGGTTACATAAGGGCCGCATGGTTAGAATCAATGCCCTTACAACCATAACATCGATCGTTACACTTATATTACATGGATATCTCTTCCCTAACCCCTACTCCTACTCGCCTCCTCGGGGTCCTCCTCAACCTCCTCCTCAGATCCTCCTCCCGATCCTCAACTCCCTCTCAACATGCACCTCGAACGGTGCCTTGCCAAGATCTCCTAGAGCTGCATTGAGTTGTGCAGCCTCAAGGATGGGACCAGAATGCACACTCATGCGGCCGGGTGCGGGCGGGGTTAGCGCTGGTGGTGCAGGGTAAGAGGAAGTGGATGGCTCATAAACATAGTAGGGAATAGGAATGCCGTAGTCTGGATAGGCTAGGTAGGTGTATGAGGGATATGCAGGGGCTGGGACACCTAACTCTGGAATGAATGCATACTGGTGGGGAGGAGCTGCTGCTGGAGGTGGTGGGACTGGCGTGGAAGCATATGGAATATGGTCAGGTGTAGCAACAGGGTCTGCATCGGAAGCGGCTGCTGGCTCAGAAGGTGAGGGCATCATGTTCAAGATGGTCATCTCTAGGGCCCTACGATCAGACGCTTTCATGAATCGCCGATGCCGTCGTTGCCAAGTCTTGGGCTTCTTCCCTTGCCACATTCGACTCCACAATGAATGCGGCATCGCCTGCTATCATAAAATGGCTAGAGACCCTTTGAGCTACATGGCTCAAAGCGTCACTAACTGGTAGTGGCCGGGGTGTGGAAGAGGTGGGATGGCGGGACACTCCCTGAGTACATAGGGGGAAAGAGCCAAGGGAGGAGTTACTCAGGTAACTCGCAAACCGAGCCCTGAGTGCCAAGACTGCTCTCCTGATGGCGTCATGCAGAGGTAAGGAAGGATCTGCACTACGCCACAAGGAGGTAAACTCCTCATAGAAGTTGGGTTGCACCCCCAACCCACTCACAGCCAATCCTACTCTTGCGGTGGTCTGATCGTCGAAGGTATCCTGGAAATACTCTACCCATCCTCCTCCTAGCTCTACTAGGACCCACGACAGGGAGGAGGAGTGCGGACCAACTGCCTGCGACTCTGGAATCATGGTACGGGTCATCCTGCAAAAAGGTGGTTAATTGATAAGGGTGACTAAATTTGCAGAAGTAACTAGGTAAATTAGCATTTTAGTAAATGATAAGATGAGGGGTAACATATATTTAAAGCCATATAGCTAGGGTATCCTGTTGTTTAACTACCCTTTTATTTAAACTCTAATTATCTATTGCGTGGTTGTCGTGAACTGCTGCTCGATACCACTGTATGCACCCGCATAATTAACCCCCGTAACACTGTCACCTAGAGCTAATTATACGGACCTCAGCACAGTAACTAGCAAAACATCGAACACTCCGATGCTTTATTAGTTACTATACTGTATACAGAGTATTGCAGCAGAACAATAATTAGAGACAGGTAACGGAATCCTTTATTACATTCCATTAGCCACGCAGGGCTATTGACCAAGTCTTAATCTTACATCAGTTATAATACAACAAAAGGAAGACTAAAACCTCCTATTTCCCGCTGGAGGACTAGCAACTGTCTCGCTAGCGCGGGAATAAGGTCGGCTAGTACTACTACTCCTCCTGGTAGTAGTAGTAGTAACCGTCCTCCGGAAGATCTCGCCTCATGATCGTCCTCCGCCCATGCCTCGGAGGACGATCCATTCGGTTCAGCGTCTAAGCAAGGGGAGATTTAGCAAGAGTGAGTACTAAGTACTCAGCAAGTATAATAATAATGAATGCAATAAAATGAC